>VXBU01002214.1:462389-467389 GCA_013400315.1 Bombycilla garrulus
TATATATAATAAATTCTACAGCACGTGTGGCAAAGGTAGTTGTGCAGGTCAGTAGCTTCTGTCACAGACACATCATGATAAAAAAAATGCTGTAACTACACTTGGTATTGATTAATTCCTATTTTTGGCACTCTCGGCACAGTAGTTAAGGAATTAATGAAACTGGAGATTAAGCTATACTCTTTCATAGAGAGGGTTCTTCAAAGTCATTTCTAAGGAATATTTATGAACTTGACTGCTACTAACTATACTCTTCTACTTTTGTGAGAAATGAAACTTTCCCCTGCAGAACTGTCAGTTTAGACTTGCTCATACCTCTGAGGGAAGACAGGGGATGGATTAACCCTTCAGACACTTTTAGGTTGCATGTTTAGCTTTTATTTCATTTTACTGCATTTTGACCTCGGCAAGACTGAGTTTTGACCCTTGACAGTTTGACTTGACATTCAGAAAATACAGTGAGGCATTTCAATAGTAGGAGCAGTTGGGGACTAAGTACGTTTGAAACTGACTGTATCATTTAGGGAATGTTGGATGTTGTGTGCACAGTCACTAAATTTGCTTTGCCTGCAGAACAGGCTGGATATAAGCTGGCTCCAAAGTGGGAGCAGTGCATCAGTGCTAGTGTGACAGGACAGCCAAGATGAGAAGTCCTGCCTTGGTGTACAAGTAGGGGTATGATTATGTGTCCATGTCCATGCAGAAATATCCTCCTGGGCTAAATTTGGAACCAATTTCATGGCTGTTCAGCTCAATGCCAAGGTAGCAGTTACTGAGTACTGCTGCAGATTTGCACACATACTCTAGGCCTTGGAAGAATAAAATGGTATTCTTTAACAAAATACAATAGTTTGTACACTCAACTAAAGGTCCTATAGAGCAGAGGAGAAATTATTAGGTTCTGAGGCCCTTCTAGTGTGTGTCTTGCTGCTCATGAGCTTCTGAGCTCAGCAAATCATTGTGAGCAGAAAACGTAAGGACTTGCTGATATACAGGTATGATAAAGTCTGACAGGGGAAACTTTCCTTCTGCCTGGCAGAATCCATAACACTGAGATGTCTATAAACTTCCCTCCTCCCCACACACTATTTTGGAGCTCTAGGAGGTGAAACAGGCCAAAGTTAGCAAGTGCTGATGACAAGTAANACCTCAGCAAGACTGAGTTTTGACCCTTGACAGTTTGACTTGACAACAGTGAGGCATTTCAATAGTAGGAGCTAGTAGGAGCAGTTGGGGACTAAGTACGTTTGAAACATTTAGGGAATGTTGGATGTTGTGTGCACAGTCACTAAATTTGCTTTGCCTGCAGAACAGGCTGGATATAAGCTGGCTCCAAAGTGGGAGCAGTGCATCAGTGCTAGTGTGACAGGACAGCCAAGATGAGAAGTCCTGCCTTGGTGTACAAGTAGGGGTATGATTATGTGTCCATGTCCATGCAGAAATATCCTCCTGGGCTAAATTTGGAACCAATTTCATGGCTGTTCAGCTCAATGCCAAGGTAGCAGTTACTGAGTACTGCTGCAGATTTGCACACATACTCTAGGCCTTGGAAGAATAAAATGGTATTCTTTAACAAAATACAATAGTTTGTACACTCAACTAAAGGTCCTATAGAGCAGAGGAGAAATTATTAGGTTCTGAGGCCCTTCTAGTGTGTGTCTTGCTGCTCATGAGCTTCTGAGCTCAGCAAATCATTGTGAGCAGAAAACGTAAGGACTTGCTGATATACAGGTATGATAAAGTCTGACAGGGGAAACTTTCCTTCTGCCTGGCAGAATCCATAACACTGAGATGTCTATAAACTTCCCTCCTCCCCACACACTATTTTGGAGCTCTAGGAGGTGAAACAGGCCAAAGTTAGCAAGTGCTGATGACAAGTAATAATTGCATTAGGAAAAAAATCCCCAAAGTCCCATGCTTCCTTATGTATCTCAAAGTCATGTAGTATAATTTTCCGGCATGGTAAGTACTAATTGAGAAATCAGAGCTGCATAGACCACCTAATTAATTTTTTATACATATTTCAGTATTTATACTGTATACCGGATTAATTAAAACTTTAGGGCGCTGTGCATCTCAAATGACTGTTGTGACTATTGACCTGCAGGCATTTGACGAGCCTCGTAGAGTACCTGGTTGTGGGGGCTGCCACTTATTCCAGTGGGAAGCTGAGAGTGGCAGCTGTTAGGAAGCTAATACTTGCCCAGAGATGCTACGCAGTTAATAGAATTATTTTGCATTCCGAGAACAGCACAGCGACTGCGCTGGCTTTCTGACTGTGACCACCACACTTACTGCTTGGAACTGGTGGGCAACATGGGTACCATTATACCTCCTCTCCCACTGCAATTTTCCCTTCATTTAACTAAACACATACATCCAGAAAAACTTAGTGGGCTGGAGTATCCTTGAATGTGATTAGTGTGTCCCCATTAGAGCCCTTGGTGAAAACGACAAGGCAGTGAGTAGGATGAGGAAGATAAGGATAAGGAAGGACAGTTCCCTCCTCCATCTTTCAGTCACTAAAGTATTACTTCAGTCAAGTTTTGTGGCTGGGAGGGAATAGGGAAGCAGGATGATGATGGAGTAAAGATATAAAGCAATGCTAGGTAGGAGCCAGACCAGAAGTGGAGCAGATCTCAAGCAGAGCTATGGTTTGCTCTAAGCAGAGAGTGGGAGGGCTGATGTCCATGCCAGTTGCATAATGGCGCTCCATGAGACTTCAAAACGTATGATCACTTTGGCTTAAATATGTGCTGCAAATATTTTATACTGTACCATTTCTCAACTACATCTGGAAAATATCTCTGAAAAAAAAATTATTGAAAATTAAGACATTGAGTAGAGTAAAATTCAGTTTAGACAGGTTTGTTGAGTGATATGCTGCAGTGTATTTTCAAAGCTTTTTTTCATATTTCATACAAGAATGATACAAAGCCCATGATTAGAGTGGCTAAGAAACAGCCCCTATCTACCTACCTAGATAATCCAGCTTTTTGCACAAAAGTAATTTACAAGCGATTTTGCTATGCTGCAATGCAATGTGAAAATGGAAGCTTTTTTCCAAGGTTGGTGGCAGAAACAGAGTCAACATTTTTGCCTGATTCTGCTTCTAGTTGCACTGGGGCAAATCAGAGAAAGTAATATTATTAGGGAAAGCATGACAAACAAAACTGTCAGGCTTATTGTCATCAGGCTGGACTTCAGAACATTCCAGTACTGTGAAATATTTGTCATCAAACTAATTAAACTCCTTGATTACTGTAGCTAATCCACATAACTCACATAATCTTAGATGTGCTGGATTTCTCTGATATCTGACATTGCAATTTCCATTTGGAATAGGCCTTTCAGAAGTTTTTCCTAAAGCTCTAATGAGATTTAGATTTTCCACAACTAAGTATTCTTTTTTTAGGTAAGTAAGTAGGCTGCTCTTCCTCCTGGCGGGTGAGAACAGGAAGCACACACCAAACCCACGGTGTACTGGGTTGGCCGTGTGTGTTTACATGGCTTCATGAGTCCTTTTTCTAATGGAAATTCCTCAGGACTGATTTAAATGCTGTCATGTGTCCCTTGTTGGGTTTTACTGGTTGAAACAAGAACTTTGTAACCTCAGGATTTGTTGTAGCTATCATGTCTGCCTCGGTTCTAAATATTGATGTAAAAGCTGAAAATGATGGCAGTCAACTGGATATTGTCAGGTAGGACTTTGCACTGAAATGTGCGAATTTCATAATTTTGCAAACATTACCTGCAGACAGAAAATTGTGGGGGAAACTGCTTTTGCTGCAACATGAGAATGGCAATGAGGCAGAGCTGCAGCAAACCCTGCGCAGGACAAATAACTGAAAGCAGTGCCATCAGACAGGGGAGATGCTCCATAGTATTCCCTTAGCCAATCACCTCTGTTAACATCTTCCTCAGCCCGGATGGCTCTGGACAAACAAAATTCATACCCTGTGTGGGAATACCAGGGATACATCTCTATCCTTGCAGTATCCCGACAGCCCCTGAGGTACAATTTTGTCTGGAAGGATAGAGACCTGGAATTGCTGATCTCTTGCAGCTCTTCCAGCTCCATTTCCTCTCGTTCTGTGAGTGTGAAGAGACAGTTTTCAAGTTACAATCCCAAAATGGGGGAAACGCCATCAAGCCAAAAGCTTTGTAACTCAGATGAGGAGAGTCAGCTTATGTTTTACAGTTGTGTTTTAGATTAGATGGGTAAAAAAGCAACACCTTCCCCCTACTCTGAGTCTCACAAAAGCCAGACATCCTTTTCTCACAGATCACGAAACCTTGCTCTGGAAGGTAAGTCTATACATCCTATAAATAAAGTCTGCTAAGCTTCATCTCTTCATCCAACATAAAAAGAAACATTTACATTATTTCTATGTAGAATAACACAGCACAATTGCTCACTGCTTTTATTCATTTGGAAATGTTGCTCAACCTGACAAACGAAACAGAAGTCTGGCATAATTTTCCATGGCTTGTAAACACCAATTTATATATAAACAACAGCAGCCAAATGTAAATAGACAATCAGCACAGCAAGGAGATTGAAAAGATCAGTTTGCAAAACATGACAGATTTTCTTCTTCCAGCATTCTTCTCACTCCTGATTATCAAAGGCCAGCACACACCAGTACCTAAGACAGACCTGTTTGAACATGTTCTCCTGCCTTTTGTACAAATTTAAAAGAATGGATCCTCACGCAAGCATTCCAAATCAAGAAACAAGTTTGAAAGAAAATTGCTGCAATACATTCACTGAATTCTCGCCAAAACAGCTATGGAGGTGCTTCTTGATCCATTCTTGCACTGAGAAAACGAGAGAGGGAAATATGTACCTCTGTAATTAAAAATTAAAACCAGAGCATTCCTTGCATGCTCAGTTTGCTCAAGGGAGAAAGAAGTACCTTTGCTCTGCTTTTACTCCCTGGTGTTGTCAAAGTACTCCTGAGCTGAAGGAGTATTAATTTTTCTTCTCAACACAAAGA
>VXBU01002214.1:469889-524805 GCA_013400315.1 Bombycilla garrulus
ACATTGTTCTGTGTGCTTTATATGGGCGGTTAATGCTATTTTTTTATTTACACGAACAGTTGATGGGAGACAAGTTCAAAGATCTTTTGCTGCTTTATTTTCATGTGGTTGCCCCTCTGTAGCTGCAGTGTACTACCTATAATTGGAGCAGTCAGTGTATCCAAACAAAAGTGCATTATTGGGTTTTCTTTTTTACCTCTTTTTTTTTTCTTAACTGTGTGGTGCTGACAATGCAATAAATTGCAAACTCTTTTAGCTTCTGTATTTCGGTAATCTCAACCTTTCTGTGCATTAAGCTGGTCAGGTGCCAAGCATGGTTAGGAGACTTAGTTTGGCCATTTATTTATTTTTGGCACATATAGAATGAAATGTTGTGAAAGAAAGATTTATGTGCCATATTATTAGCTAGCTTCTTGTGGCAAGAAGTTTTTAATTTCAGAAGAAAAGACACAACAATGTCATAAATAATGAAGAAACAGTCAAAAGCTTTCAGAGTTAAAATGTGTGGAAAGAAGGTGACAGTGAACATGAGAGGAAGGGCCATTAAAGATGCATGTAACTATTTGCAAGTAAACCTTTGAAACCTCTATTTGAGTTAGGTTAGAGTCGGGTTCAGAAGCAAAGTATGAATAAATTGTGCCTAGAGTAGCAAAGTATTGCCATGCTAATATCTAAATATCTACTTTGCTTACCTTTCTGTGATTGTTATTTTCCAGAGTGACCCAAGCAGATTAAAAAAACCTTTCCTCTTTACTCTATTCTTGCCAAAATAACTTAGGATAAGTAAAAATGGGACCAGAACTTGTTCACTGACCACTGTTTATTGGTAGTCCGCAGCTGACAAGAAAGATTTTGAGCTTAGGTCTGACCTAACCTAGAATCACCATTTGAAAAGAGNATGGGACCAGAACTTGGTCCATTGGTAGTCCACAGCTTACAAGAAAGACTTTGAGCTTAGGTCTTACAAGAAAGTCTGAGCTAGACTTTGAGCCTAGAATCACCATTTGAAAAGAGAGCATCCTGACTCTGCAGGCAAAGATCTCCCAAAAATAGTTTTGGGTCATAATAATGTTAAAACTGTATCTTGGACAGGATTGAAACCAAAGGAAAGTTTCTCGAAAAATAGTAGGTATCTTTTGAAAGTCAGTATTTGGCTACTTATTGAAGCAAAAGTCTCATTAGCTTTAGTTGGGAAAATACTGCAGAAATCAGCTTTGTGAATAGAGAGACTATTTTTGCTGCCTTTGAAATGTGCTAAAACAAATAGTGAGCCTACACAAGACTGCAAGGCAGGAAAGGATGAAAACTGTTCAACTGTCAAAGAAATGGGGTCTAAACCACAGACATTCCTGCTTCTTTTCCTTTGCAGGATCCATTTGTAACTTGACCCACATATTTGCACATCAGATTGATCTGAACCTACAGCAATAATGCATTTTCATTAATTTGCAGAAATGATAGACTGAGTTGTTAAACATGATGAGAACAATTAGAAAGAAAACAACCAGCAAAAATGTGTGCTAGTAAATACAGAAAAATTCAGGCTTGGGGATCTGAATTTCCATTTAGATATATTTGCTGTAAAAGACTTTTTTGTTTGTTTGTTTCCTCCACTTTCTATTTTGTTTGAATTTCATCTCTATGGGATTTCAAAACCTTTAATGTGTCATGGTTATAAGACCTTAAATAACAAAGCAGTTAACCTTCGGATGATACCTGCTCATCAGACTGTTAAAGTGCCTGAACTAAATTTTATTTACTCCTACTATTAATTTTTTCTTTGTGTCAATTCTCCATGTTCCCTAAATGAGCACTTATTTGGGTGTGTTTGTTGGAGAGAATTTGTTATACCTGGTATGTCATGAAGACTGTTAGGGGTGTAGCATTTCAGCTCATTTTTCCATCTTTGCTTCCCTTCCCCCTTCTTTCTCTGTTCTGCTTCCTTTCTTCCATGCACCCCACCCACTTATTTATTTACATGAATGCTGTGACCATGGTATCTGAGTATTTTCCAAGTGCTTAAAAATACTGTTCACAAAACTAATCTCTGTTCCTTTCAGCCAGTGGGAGAAATAGCTAATTTATTTGCAGGTTTGGTTTTGTTTCTACATGTGAGTGTGTGTGTAATATCCATGTTTGGAGAACCTGGGGAGGGAAAGTTTTGTCAAGTAAAAGAGTTTTGCAGTAGCTGTAACATTTTAACTTTACCAGGCCATTATTATTAATTTCAAAATAATTTTCTGTAATCTATATCCAGCTAAGGGAATTCTGCCAGCTTCAATCTTGTAATCTCCCCTATTTTTACTACTTATGTTTTCTTTTATTTGGATGATCATGCTCCAGGTAGGAGGTAGCAGCAAATTTGTGTTCTTATCTTCCTGTGTGTTACGGCAACTTCTGTGCAAGCTCTGAATCTAACACAAGCTGTGAATCTAGCACAGAGAACCATTTTTTCCCAGGTACATCATATAATGATAGCAACTATTTCACAAAGGATGTTTCTTCAGTGGGAAATGTCTAATTAATTATTTGCCTGTCTTATTCAAGCTATTAGCACATTGTTATCAAAACGTACTTTATCTGAATTCTGGTTTTGTGTTCACCAGTGGATGTAACTCCATGAGTTCCAAAAACTTTATACTGAAATCATATACAGACAGCAGTTTTTCAAGTAACTAGTTTGACTTTCATGTGTCATGCATTAAAAAAAAAAAAGTCCTCCTTCAGCAACAGACCAGTTTGACCTATCTTCTCTTTAGATTTTTGATCACATTGATCAGCTCATGGTAAATATTATTAATATTCACTTGTAGCTTGCAGTATCCTGAAGTGAAATAGTAACTACCATGCTTTTATGCCAATCCAGGTTCCTGAATTGGTGGCTTGCTCTGCTTTGGATTGCTACCAGATAGTTTCTTTTGATCTGTATACTGATCTCCTGAAATTGTCATTGATGATGTTGTTGACAAAAAGACTCAAAACTCTGTGTTCCATACTTCCCATTGACATCTCAGCCCCATCTCACTAGTTTCCTCAACAAATCAGACAAAAATTTAAATAATATGCTTGATAGGACCAAATCTTGTTAGGGATCTGGGCATGAGAGGGGATCTAGATGATGAGGGAACAGTTCTCTAGGTATAGTCTGACTGGAAATAAACAAGCTATTTCTGTTCACCCCTCCAGCCTCAAACGACTGGGAGTGAACAGTTTGAAGATTTACTACCAAACACACCTGTGGCATAGGGGTGTGTAAAACAGTTCTGATACCTGGGCATAACAAAAGCTTCTTGGTGTAATTAATCAGTATGAGCTGTAAAACCTGTCAGAAATTTTCCTTTTACTCCTCTTCTTCTTTGCTCTGGAGTTTCCCCCCTCTCCAATTTCCCCAAACTTTTTCCCAAGTTGTCAAATGGTTGCACTGATATTAACTGATCCTAGAGATGTGTGGCCAGCAACCTTTCTAAATGAGTGTTGATCACAAAATGGGTTTTTCCAGCTCTCATGCTGCTGGTATCAGTAACCTGTTTACTGAGAAGTCACAGTGGTGGCAGAGGTGGCACCTGTGTGTCCTTAGATTCAAAGAAGGAGTGTTACTGTAAGCCCTTTAGTGTTTAAAATACCCCCTTGCCTTCATTCTTGCATATTTCTACAAAGCTATCTAGGAGATAAATAAGGAAGTGTCGCAACTCTCTCAACCACAACCGATAAACTGTTGATAGAAGTGGAAGCATTACAATGATGCTAGCTGGAGTTATTCCTAAACAAAGTGAGCTCTAGGAAAAAAAAAGCAAAACAAAAAAGCCTTCGTTCATAACTCTTTCCTCAAACTGTTTGTGTAATTTGTCCTTCAGAATTTATCGCTTATAACACTAATGAACCTTGGCGAATCTTTACTATAGTTGCAGCTGTGTTCTTGAAACCTGAAGTTTTTATAATACAGTTTAAAAAAAATAAAAGAGAAAATTCTAACTAGACATATTTTTGCCTTTTACTTTTCTGCCCTCCCATCTTATCCCGCTCCTCTGTACTCTCTTCCAGTTGCAGACAAAGTAAATGACCTTTTTTATACTGCTGGGTGCAGAACCAGTGTACTGCTGAAGCATTGCATAGCCTGCCTCAGGGGCACAATATTAGTAGAGAGAAGGCCAAAGAATGCTATTTTTAGTTGAACAGTTCAGCAGATGGAGGCATGAATACTCATATATCTGAAGGTTGAGGGGTTTGAACCATTAATTTTGATAATGTATTTAACCCTGGGAACAATCAGAAACTGTAACTCCAAGGTTACAATGCTTTTGACCTTTAGAGAACAGAGGGCACTTGGTACAGTAAACAATATATTACATTTCTACTTATTCCAATTCTCTCACACGTATAAATTTCAGGGCATAGTTGACATTTGCTTTCCTCAGCTATTTTAATGCTGGTCCTCAAAGTAAGTCAAGAAGAATGTGCAGGAAAGAGGCCAATGTAATGCGACAGTCATGTAAATATGGCCTTTAAATAGCTAAGTTGTTAAACGTGGCCCTTTATGAAGAAATATTATTCCAAGAGTATGGGTGACTTATTATTCCAATGAAGAAGTTGTTTTAGTGGATGGCTGCTCTTACAGAGTCCCCTCTGTATGTTGTAACCTTAACACGATTTTTCAGCAGGTCTAATGTGATCTGATAGAGAGAGCTCACACTGGAGGTGATTTGGTCCCACTCTGGTACCGCATCATGCAAAGTGATGTACCTGCCTTATGTCTTACTAAATGATGCATGCTCCTCTTCAACAAATATAGCAGTTAAATATCACACAGCTTAAGTATTTCTAATTAAAATATCTCCATGTGTCAGCATATTGGTAATGTATTATTTTAATCCATTTATTTTGTTTATGAAACAGTGACATATGTTTAGATTGTGAAATATATGAGCCTTAAAAATCACTTTATTGAAGAAAATTAATTTCTACAATGCTGTCTCCGTAATGTGTTCACTCACCCAGTCAGTCACTGGCAGGGCTGCCAGTCTTAATGTTGGTTAGACACAGTTTAACAGTTTTATCTGACATAACACTCTCGGATGTAGGCAATAATAATTTTTTCAAATGCAAGAAAACACGGGTTTTTCCATTTTCTTTCTTTCTTCCTTCCCCCCCCCCTTTTTTTTTAACACAGCGAAGAATGGGAATTGGGTAAATATGAGAGGTATTTGGTGAGACCAATAAAAATTAAAAACAGCTAGTTACCTTTTCAAAGTTAGACACTGTAATTTGTTTGTCAGCGGGTAGATGTTTGGGTCAGCACTGTGAGTGAGTGACTGTCAGCAGGAATTCCTACAAGACAAGTAATTTCCCTCAATGTATTACTGACAGATTGCTCACTTCTTCGAATCACTAGAGAAAACAAACTTAATATTGTTACAGGCAGAGTTTCTGTCTTCATTAGCCTTATAGAATGATTTTATCTAGCATTCAAAGAGTACTGAGCTCTAGGTGGACATATTTTAACAGAATGTTCCTTATTATGATACAGTGAATAGTGATCTAAATTAAGGGGATGGTGTGTGCAAATTTCAGCATATGGAAGTAGTAAATTACATATTTTGGTCCTTTTCTTATGTAGAAATTTAGGTTGTAGCAGAGAAAGGAAAGAGGTTGAAAGAAGATTTTATTAAGGCTCTGAGAGACCAAGCATGCCCTTTAATGGAAATAAAATTAAAAATATGCCAACCTTGCAATACTCAGGAAAATTTAATTAAAATCAATGAAATAGTTATACTTGTGCCTTTCCCTACTTGAATGTTTATGTCTCTGTATGTAATATCTGTGTTATCAAGTTGAATTATATCAGTAGCAGTATCAGTGAAAATGATGTCATGGAGTCAATATTTTACCGTATGACCTCCTTTCTTTGCAGAATTTCTTAGTACTCCATCTTCTCCTACTCCTTCTCATCTTTAGCCCTGAATTATCTGGCAAATTGGTTTTCATCAGGAAAGGACAGCCCATCAAAATTGAGACTTTTTGCAGTAAAATATCACTTATGATGAATTTTCTCCCCAGGAGTATTTTCATAGCTCCCCCAGTAATATCACAGGAAAAAAGGAGTCTCCCTCTTATCTTCTAGTTGGCAAAAATGGACAGACAAACAAACAGAGTAATCAGCCTGGTACAGCAGCATTGCAGCTGCAAGAGCCTTTTCTGACCCATTTCATGCCCTGCACCTCCAATAACTGCTTTAAACAGCATGACTTTGTTACACTCCTTGCTACTGCAATGGTGTCATATTATTTAATTAAAAATTTATAGTAATGTTTAAGAAAGAGACTGTTCTGTCGTCTCTAGCAGTTCTAGGCAAACCCAGGTGAGTTCCTGGGCTGGTGTTTCCTCCTACTGCAGGAAGGAGAGTGGCCACCAGATTGTCACTAGACTGTCACCCAGCCTGGCACAGCTCTCCTTCTGTTCCCTTCAGATGCCCAGCCCCTCCTCCACCTTGGGAAGGGCTCCTGTCCTGCTTCTGCTCTCCTCTCCCAAGAGGGAAGACTTTTCAGTCTGGCAGCTAGGGATCAGGCTCCTGGCATGATTCCCACCTTTTGCACCCTTAGATCTCACCAAGCAGGACAGCTGCCTTCCAGGCCCATATGCTGTTCCAGGGAGAATTTACCATTGAGATCCTAAGTGGCACAGACATCAACTCGCTTATCAGGAAACTTGTATGTTTAAAAGGATATCATGCTTATAGCCTGGATTGCAGGAGGTTTCCTGCATCTCTTCAGTCTATATCAAGGCAGAAGCTGGAGCCCAAGTGACTGGGAGAGGCTGAGCCCCCAGCGTCAACAAGACGTTCTTGCTGCCTTAACCACTGGCTGCCCCTTGCTGAAAGCCAAGGCTCTATTTTAAAATCATTGTGCTTTGCGAAGCTGCCTCCCTGGGGTATGTATTCACTCAGAAGCCAGAAAGAAGCAAATAAGTTACTGCTGCATTTACTGACAGAGCACCAGAGGCACCAGTACTACAGAATGCCATCAGGGGATGAGCAGGTTTTTTAAAGCTCTTTTAAGACTGTGGCATCCCTTTGGGGAATCGGCTGGCTGTGAGGCATACTCTGAGCTGGCAGTTGGATTCCTTCAAGCTTTCTAGAAATGTGTATGGTGTGTGCCTTGCAGGAATTAGCTGCAAGTGAATATGTTTCTGGAATTTTATTATACTTCTGATAACCATAGAGCAAGCTGCTTAATTTGGCTACAAATTACAAACATGAAGGATTTTTTTCCTGTGACGGTGTTAGCATGTTTGTTTGTTTAGGAACTAGGCAGGAACCAGATTAAAGACAAAATGTCTTTTAAGTTAGATCTATGCACTAAAGAAAATAATACATATCAGTATTATTATTCCATCCTGACTAATTGCTACAGAACAAGAAAACTTAGTAACTCACCTTGCATCTGAACTAATAGTTCTGAGAACAAGGGTAGTTTAGATTAGAGCTCCTAGGTGTAAACTAACACACACATGTGCTCAAAGGAAGCAGAAAAAAATCTTTGAAAGATGCCTGGACCAGAAAGATATCATCACCTGCTTTATTTTTGAGGGTCTTTGATTAGAAGAACATATGCTCTCCCATTGACCCAGTTCAAAAAAGGAGGGAAATTCATAGAAGATGAGATAAAACTCCTCAAACCAGTGTGTAGATAATGCTATCACCAAATTGAAGAAGCTTTAAGGATGGTGAAATAGGAATGGTATGGCCTTCAGCACCCTGCTTGTCTAAAATATGTTTGGTCTGTGATGTTTTTAGAATTCATATGATTGAGGAACTAGAAAAGTGTCCTGACTAGAAACTATTGGATTCATCTATCTATTCCTAAGACTCAGCATGAAGGCTACATATGGCTGGAGGCACACCAGAAGGTTTGCATGTCAGTCCTGAAAAAGAGACAGGAGGGAGGAGTGTCTTCAGGCATACAAGAAGAAAACACAGCATGCTTAAATTTCAGTATTAAGGAATTATTTGAGACTTAAAAGGATCTTTCACAAAATCTATTGAAGTAGACATAATAGGGCGTTGGGCATGAATTATAACAAATGAATAATTTTGGTGTTGGGCATGAATTATAGCAAAGCATGAAAACAAATGGAAAAGTATTTCAGGTGTAGGAATAGTGAGAGTGTGCTGTCAGGTCCACTGGCATTTTTGGAAGTGAAGTGAGAAATCAAAGAGGCAAAGTCCTTTCAATGCAGTTGAATCATTTGTGCTGTGCTCTAGACACAGAACAAGTCACCAGATTTAACCAGTTTACAGTGTTATTTAATAACACTTCTGTGAACTGTCCAGGATAATTCATCCAGTACAGGCACTCTCTTCTGCTGCCGTCTTCAACACCTCGGGGAGGTTGTTCAGGCCTCATAACCTATTTAACCCAGTCCCAGCACTGCTGCTGAAGTATCATCACACCCACTGCAGTTCAGAAAGCACAGCAATCTTACTCCAAATTCACATTTGCTGGTGTAAAATACATCATCTTCCAATGAATTTATAATAGTAAGTTCCCAGTTACCTGGTTTTGAGGTGCAAATGTGATTTTTTTCTTAGATGTAATTTTTATAAGCCCATTTGAATATGTTTTGCATAATTTTGTGTGTACATCCTATAAAGAAATTATTTAATTTTCCTTGAAGGTGCATGAAAGTTCAAAATATACAGTAAAAGATCAGTGTGAGCGATCTGCTAAGCAACCTGTAAAGCACAATTATTTCTAATGCTTTAAAATACCTGTAAGCGGGGCTTGTTTTCTGCTCCACAAAGAAAACATTTCACTGTTTTCTGCATTTAAATATACATTTTAACTATGTTGACTTATCAGGTAACGCAGCCGGCTGAACAGGGACAAACCATTTTTAATGGTAAGTTAATTGAATGGGATGCTGGAGATGCACCTGAGTGACTTTTTTTTCCCAGATGTGCCCCAGCTGACTGATAAAGCTTCTCCTGATCAGTAGAGCCAGTATATATTTATTATATCCCTGTCTTCTGTCCATTTTTGCTACAGAAAATTGTAGAATGGCTGCGAGCTACCACATGAACTGTCTCTCTTACAAAAGTAAGAAAACATTGCAGTTTCAAATCCCAAACAGCACTTTCAAATATTCAGCTCTTAAATGTAGAGTTGCCTTGGCATCCTCTCGCAAGATGGGGATTCAGATGTGGGAATTGAGAGAGGCAGTTTAAAGGGATTCTTCCTTTTTCCTTACTTGCACCCGTTTATTGTGGCGATGGTGTCTCGTTATTCTGTCATGGGAGCACGTAGGAATTTAACTGCAGAGCTTTTGCCTCTTAGTGTGCTTAGCAGTGGTAAGTAAGCGTTCAGTTTCCTTGTTCTGTGTCAGTACAGCTCTGCAAAGGAAATACTGCAGTTGTCATGTTAGACAATTTCTCCATCTGGATTGTCAGAGCGAACAAACCAGCCGCTCTCTGCCAGATTTTATGAGATATATCTAGAGAAGGTTTATTGCCCCTGATATTTTTTCCCCCATGCCCTGATTTCCTTTTTTCTTGCTTGTGCCTTGGTTTTCCTGTGACAGATATAGAATGTGTACATTAGAAGCAGCAATTGCACAAGCATCTCCTACAGGATTAGGAGAATAATTACGTTTTTAGACCCCTTCAGCTAAGATTGTCTGCATTACTGGCAGTCATACCAACGACATGGACATGTGCTCACTAGGAAACTCATTCACCAACTCATTTCACACAGCTCAACAAGCAGTTACTCATAATTGCTTGTAATCCTGCTGACATGAGACTGAATGAAACTCCTGACTTTTCTCACAAAGCCCATCTATGTTTTAACGTTTTTTGAAAGAAATATCAAAAATTCTGAAATGTGAAATTTGATAAGCTTTGATAGCTATCATCCCTTCAGCAATCTTACTGTAATTAATTGCTTTTCAGTCATATAATTTTTCTCCCCTTATCATGGGGGTCCTCCTTCTTTTTACTCTAGCTTTAGAGCAGAAGACATTTCTATAGGTAAAGTGTGTGAAACTATCTGAATTAGTGAGGTAGCTGCCTTTCATATAGACCTCTCAACATTTATTGTTAAAATTACTTCATATTAGCAGTAAGGAATAAAATCCAGATTTTTAAGGAAGACCTTCTGAAAGAATAACAGAAAACATTTAAAATTCTTTTTTTATGAATAATCTGATTTACGGTGTTATTAGAGAAGGTAATCCTATGATAGCATAATGTGACCAAAAAAACCTAAGCTCTCATGCAAACATCTACATGGTTATAGTTCCATATTTTCTGATAGATCTGGTTATATTTTACTTTAAGTACTGCCGGTTCGCTTTGTTTGGCTATAAGAGAAGGAGTTTAGAACACCTGAGTCTTTGTTTGGAGCCATGCTGCCTTGTCCTTTCTTACTTTCCTAGGTAAGTTCAACAGCCTGTTACCTTTAGTGCCAGGCTCAATTTTTATAAGAAAGAATTTATGCTACAAAAATGCCAATAGCAAATCCTAATAGCAAATTGTAATTGTAAAACATTGAAAAATCGCATACAGATTTATCTTTAATATTTCACATTTTTTCTTGAGAAACATAATCTGCTGGAAACATGAAATTGCTTTTTCAAGCAAATGCAGTTGTCCTTTGCTGTGACTGGCTTTCTACCAAAGGTATCTAAGCAGAGTGTCTCACAGTTATTTTGTAAAATAATAGAAAAGTTGAAGATTTTTTGTAAATTTTCAAATGTGTAGTACAGTATATGATCTGGGAGAACAACACAGATAAGGCTATTGTTTTCTTTCCTGTGCATGGTAAATAACAGGAAAATTGTGATCAAAAAGTAGCATATGAATCATCTGACAGCATTAAATGAAGGAATGCAAATCTTTGGGCTTAAGAGAAAGGTTTTTCTGATTTTTCTCCTATCCTCCTGCAGAGAAAATGGCTATAGATATTTGACAAAGTATTTTTTTCTTGATATTTACAATATATAATTAGAACAGTGCTTTTATTAATGCCTGGATTTATCTTTACTAGGAATACCTGCTGGTTGTACTCAGATGTACCTAGCTCAAGTGCCGTGGTGTTGCAGCAGCAGTGGATCCATTCCAGGAGAAGCACAGGGAGGATGGTGCCTTGTTCAGGAGCACAGAGAGTGGGAGTGTTTACATGGAAGGTCAGAGGGCTGGTTCCTCCTTCCTGGGTGCAGGTGCTCGCCCCACACCGAGGTGGGACACAGCAGTACTCACTGCGTCCTACCCTCTGTGCTCCTGAGGTGAGCTGTTCCCAGGCTGCCCAGGGAAAGGGTGAGCTGGGAGGCTGCACTGTGAGTGCAAGACTCCTGCTTTAACAGCCTCTCATTAGGTCCTCCTCTAGCGAAAAAATACAGCAGGAAAAAAAGAGGTGCTCTCAGTTTGGGCTTTGATCTTGCTTTCATAAACAACTCAAAGAATTTGCATGGGAGCAGGCAACTATTCCATTATTGTCGCTAGCGAAAATACGAGAGAATAGATACACTAAGTGTAAGAGATGAGAACAGTTAGCACTCCTTTATTCCTTGTCAGAACTTAATCTAGATCAACTAAATTGTTTGCTGTTTTTGTTGTGCTTCAAGATAAAATGTCAATGTTTACACACTCCTTTCTTTTAGACAAAAGATGCTTATTGTTTTTGAGTGCCCGAGTTACTATCTATAGGAAACTATAAATATGTAGGAAATGCCTAGGTTTGTCTCATTTTTAAGCTGTGTTTTTGGCTTTTTTTTATTTCTTATAAAGAGCAGTTGCTATAACCAGAACAAGCACTTGGTGTTATGTGCTTCTGTGCTTTTCCTTATTTTTGTCCTTTTCTTATACCATGAAGAATTGAACCAGAGTGAAGTTAGTAAGATGAGAAGCTAATGTGTTCAGGGCTGTTACCCCATTAGGGGGAAAATTGCTAAGCATATGCTGCGTATAAAGCGGCTTTTTTTTTTTTTTTTTAATTTTCACATTGTCCTTCCTGATCTCTGCTTGATCTAGAGTTTTTTTAGGGATGTGTACAGTGAGCTGTGCAAGTGCAGCGTTTCACTCCCGGCCTCGCTCACTCCCCTCCTTTATGCGGGCGCCTCCGAGTATCCGGCAGGTTGTACGCCAGCAGATGAAACAGATGTTGGGGCCATACTGGAATGGAACAGCATGCTGCATCAGGACCTGGATATTCCTCTTGACATCTGGATGCTGCTGGGCTGGGAAGGCTGCCTTAGGCCGGGAGGCTGGAGGAGCCTTGTGGCAGTAAACATAGGGTCCTCGCTGCGCTGTAAGCGATTAGTGCACTGGAGCAGCAATAATGCTGAATTATCGCTTGGTTGCGTTCTTCTAAGGAATCTTGGGACAAAGGGATAGTCAAGGAGGAGTATTTACGGTAAAGTCATGTTCAGAAAGACAAGACTAATTGCCATGTGTTAAAAAGCTTGCTTTCAACTGATAGTAAAATTATTATGAATACTTTAGGAAACTTTTTTACAAAGCAGCAAACAAACAGCTCACACAAAGCCCTCCCTTTTTAATTTAAAATCACTAAGATGAAAAAACGACAATTTCGGCTACTTTCCAATTTCATGCTCTAGTCAAATTGTAGGGAACAGAAAAAAAAAGTGACTGAATACATGAAATTGTAGGTAAACTAATGTGCATGCCTACTAGAGACAAAAATGTGAACTTCTAATAGCTGCAGGGAGGAATATTAGGTATGGTAGCTGTCTGACTTATGCATCGACTCTTTATAGTTTCACTTTATCAAGTCGAAAATTCTGCTGTATGTGCTGCTACAGCCTAAATTGTCTGCTGCTGCACTTTCCTTTATGATGTGTGTTATTTAAACACAATAGACATAGTATATTGCATGGAAATAGATGTTTAATGTTTAGTGATTACTGGCTCTTGGATAAAATAGCATTTAGCGTGATTTTCCCCCTCCCTGCTCCCAGTAAATTTTTTATTATTAAGACCAATTGTTTAAACAAGAGCCCTCCCAAAAAGAATACAGCTTTTTGGAGAGCATGAGGTAATATTTGAAGAAGACCAATTTGTTGCTCTTGTTTAACCTCCAGTATGCTGAAGGGGTTATATTTAATTAGCACTGGCTAAGGGCCTGACCTAAGAGGCAACCAAAAGTGATTGAACTGCATTTTCAGATCCAGGCTGTTATCTGTTGGGAAAAGAATAATAATAATAATAATAAAAAAAAATTGGAAAGCACCATTTACTGAAATTCTTCCTAACTAAGCTGTATTTCAATGGGCCATTTAATGCTCAGATGGACAAAGGTATTACTTCAGTCATTGAATTGTATCAAACCCTTTCTCAGAGGCCCAGTTTAAAAACTCTACAGGAAAAGTGGCTTAGCATCATATTCTCAGAAGACCAACACTCAGACTGTTTGAAAAGGGGAAAAAAAAATAAAAAGAGTGAAATGAGGTGTGACACGGCCGCCAAGTCAGTGAGGATTTTTGCCTCTCCTTCCAGTCAGTGGCATAGCAAGGGAATTGTTCTTCAGAAAGTAAGAGCTTCATATTGACTCAAAGGCATTCAATTCTGTCTGTATGTCTCTAAATTTGCTTTTGTTTAGTTTTGTTTATTTGTGTGTGTTGGTAGCTGTTACTCTGTTCCCCCCTGTCAGCTTTTGGCCTACCTTCTGTTCTTTTCTGACATGGCAGAAATTTAGTTATCTCCAGGGGACTGAGGATCAGTACCTGTACTTTACAGGGTTAGGTTTTTGAATCAGTGACACTGGAAAAAATTGAGAGTCTGATTTAAATATCACGCTCTCTGACACTGTGAGATGAGAAGTCACTTTCTTTCAATTGACACAATGTTACATATATTCTATGGTCATGTAAAATATCTAATGTACTGTCTGAACAGTAGCTGTGTAAAAATTTCAGGATATATTTTTGAATTTTTTTTTCTTTCACTATTTTCATGCTGTCTCACGAAAAATTCCCGGCAGCTTCATAGGTTGATGGGGTGACATTTTTTTTGAAAACTTGTCAAGGTGCTGTAAAACTAATAAACCATCAGCTTTACTTCCTAAGGGGAAACAAACACAATATTACAGTGACAACTGTCAGGTGCCAAATTATGTACATTGTCTTAGGCACTTGCAGTGCTCCTTGCAGTCTTTCTTGGCTCCTTGAGCTCCTTGCAGTCTTTCTTGGCTTTGTCCACAGCTTTAAAGTAAATAAATTGTGAACAGGCAGTTGCTGAGAGATTGTATTTAATTGTCATAATTCAATGAAATCAAAGCCATTTGAGTTCCGAGGGGCACGATCTCAGGGATGGTGCCTGCATGGGAGATCCTGCATTCAGGCAGCAAAGCAGAGAGAGCTGCTTTGATGGCCATTTCTAATTCATTGCGTCAAAGCAGGAGGAGGTCAAAGGAACGAGAAATACAGTTTGCAAACGAATCATAAGTGATCTTAAGAGCACCTTAATGCACACATGCCTGAAGGCAAGTTAGTTCTTTATTGCACTGGTGCATGTATTTTAAGTCTGTAACATTTCTCCAAATTTACAGGACTGTGACTGAGAGAGACTTTGGGGTTGGATGTCTGTGCAGTCAGGCCATGGTGAGAAAAAGGTAGGGATAGGAAAAAGTGAGTCAGGCTCTAAACATGGATCTTGCTGCAGGTGTCTTGTCATTCCACATTCTTTCCTTGTGTTTTTGGCTGGGTAGTTTTTTTGGGTTTTTTAGTGGGTTGTTTTGGTGTTTTGTTGTTGTTTTTTTTTTTTTTTTTTTTTTTTTAATGACGATTTCTGTTGCTGTTGGTTTTTTTGTTTGTTTTGGGGTTTTGGTTAGTAAGTTAGTTTGTTTCCCCC
Organism: Bombycilla garrulus; assembly: GCA_013400315.1. NCBI lineage: Eukaryota > Metazoa > Chordata > Aves > Passeriformes > Bombycillidae > Bombycilla > Bombycilla garrulus. The sequence goes on from VXBU01002214.1 coordinate 484,750, forward strand.
CCAGATCATCAGCATGAACCTTGGGGATGAAATCCCTTTATTTTAGAAAAGGCAATGCTAATAACTTTTAACAAACAAACTAGTAAAATGTTAATTTCATCTTCTGTTTATATTTCCTCTCACATTATACATTTAAGTAGATATCTTATAGCTGACAATACCTATTCAGGCTCCCCCCATATAATGATGAATGAGCCCAAACTTAAAATAATAGTTCAGGAACCTCAGCATGCAGGAATAGGTCATGGACAAAAAGATCTATCATTTCTTCAGAACACATGCCAGTGTGGTTTCTAAGTCCATTCATATTTTGAGCAGGACCTACTGTGTGTGCTGTGGGGCTCCTCTATGAAGTAAGGCAAATTTTCTTCTCAAAAAGATGAAGCAAAAAATTACAAACTATGAAGAATAGATATGTTTTGGCTAATTATTTTTCCTCAGAAGAAGTCAGGGTCTTTGTCACTGACTTATTATACAGATCCTCTTAACATCTGTCCAGCAGACTGTGGACTTTATTAACAGACAAGAGACCCACCAGATTTAGAGCCTGCTGGGTGCGTCTTCATCTTCACAGCTGTGGATTAACTCAGACTTTCCAGAAGAGGACAACCATATGGGATAATTGGTGTCATTGGGTAGCTAAAAAAAATATGGAGAAACAAATGTCGTCCAAACACAATCCACTGTTTTTACAGCCACAATTACTAGTCTGTTTAAGAAATAAGAAAGGCAGCATTACACTAAAAAAAGAAAATCTATTCATATCTGTGTGGGAACCTAATCAGGCTCTTGTTTCCAATGACGATGGCTCCGCAGTCGCACCAGGTCTGCAACAAGAATGCTCCTTTTGTGTGCCGATAATGTGGAAGCGATAAAATTTCCTATAAGAGACATATGTGTTTACATCATGAGATGTGTTATTTGACAAAACGCTTTGTTCTCTGCATATTTTCCATGCAGAGTTTCATGCTGGGTTGTTTTGCTGGAAAGCTTTGATTAGCTAGAATTAGTTGCTGAAGTAAAATAGACACTTTTGTTTTATGAGTCCTCTTGCTGAGCTGTAAATTATAGTAAAACATATAAGGAGTGACAGAAAGAAGTGCTGATTTGAACCTCTGACCCATGATCGGCATGAAAACATAAGATAACTCTTTCAAAGGACTACTGAGAGCCATAAATATTCCATGGTCCACTTAAAGTTAGGCCCTTTTAACAAAATAAAGCTGTTATTTTGCAGTACTACAACAATACATGCTGCAGTATCTGAAATGTGGAGAGATTCTTTTATTTTCGGTTTGGGCTGGCCATTAGCCACAGCAGGGCAGCAGAAGAGATGAGAGTGATTTTTCTTTTTCTGAACCAGTACAAAGAATTTATGGTCAGTGAAAGGAGCTGGGACCGGCAGACACTCAGTGGTGAAATTAGGTAACTGTTACTTTGCTGCTGGAGGGTGAAACGACACAGGCATGTGTCTCTCCTAAGCAGACAGGAACTGAGGGAAATTTAGGCCCATGTAAAAATTTCCCTGGATATAAGATACAATAGCAACTGACAAACACTGAAATTACTGGTGTTAATAGTCAAAAAAAACCCCCCAAAAACCAAAAAAAAACAACAACAAACTAGCCAAAAGCTCTGAAGAGAATGAATATCAATAACTGGTAAAATCATTATTTAGATAAGAAAGAATGCTTTTCAATGCACAGGTGAATGTAAAGGGAAAACTGAACACCTCTGACTTCGCCTGTGACTACCAAATATATTATTTGTATTTTCACAAATACAGTTAGTTTGTTTGCACATATTGGGTTTTAATAAATCGGAGAGCACATTAGTCAGCGAGCGCATAAATAATCACGGCAACAATCTTTGTTATTATGACATTAGTTATGATAATTCATTAGCTGTGTGTTTGTGTTGCACCTCAAAGCCTTTTTGCAGAGGTATTTGGTGTATTAGGGGAAGATGTAGAGAATATTCACACTCTCTAATGCTGAGCAGACTCTGCAGGAGAGTGATCTATGTGTGTTTAAAATCAGAATGTTATGTCCACTATGGATATGTTAGACATGAGAAAATAGGGAAAGAAAAAATGGTGCTGTTACAAGCAAATCTTTATGACACTGGGATTCTGTAGAGAAACAGAAGTATTTTAAATAATTATTACTTTTTAGTTATCATGCTTCTAAATTAGACAATTTTTCCCTAATTTTTATTCCAATTTCATGTAGCTGTGCTCGATCAAAGCTCTTTCAGATATACCCATGTAGAGCCAAATAAGTCTCAGTTATTCAGCATAAAATTCTGAGTTAAGGTGATGCATAGTTGTTGGTTCTTAAATACTAACCTATTTATTATCTGTGTGAAAATGAGAGTCTGGCCCACAGTCCTGAAAGATCTGTAAAACTCACCTTATTTTGCTTTGTTAGCATTTTTCTGAGAAAAACTGGGGAAATGCTTCTGAGACATCTAAATTTCATCATCATAAATTTATAAAATACACTGTTTTAACAGGTAACAGAAACAAAAGGAAACACATACTTTTGGCATAAAATATTCAGTCTTGAAGGGATCTTGGTTTTTTTTCAGCAAAAGCTTTGATTTTCCCAAGTTTTAGATTTTAAAATTCAACTAAGTGTTGCTTTCATGTGTATGTAGAATTCATTTACAATTTTATATTCACCTTTCCTTCTCTTTCTCCTCCTCCTTTGTGTGGAGCACTCTGCTAGGACACAGATGCTGAACCTTGGAAGGTGTATTTCTGTTGATGGCATCTGGCTCCTTGGCAGACTCCACAGGCCGTGGCCGCCTTCGAGTTGCCCCTGGGTTTGTCACATGGTTAAGCTGCTGATGGGTTACTTAGGCTGGCTTGTGAATCTGGGTGTTGTTTTCTGTGAGGCCACCTTTCATTCTTAAATGAATGGTGGGAATATCTTAGAGAGAAAAGCAACCCTTTTGGGTGGTAGGGGTTGTTTTTGTTTTTTTTTTTAGTATGTATATATACATATAAACCTATAATTCCATTTCTTACCTTGGTGCTGTAGTAGAGCACTTAGCTGCAGTGTTAGTCACAACATATTTGGCGCAAAAGACATGTCAATATAAAAAAATTATATTTAATACAAAAACGGGAAGGAATGAGTACAATTAACATTACTTTAGAAGCAGTTCTTGCACTTAGATTAAGAAGTGTTTGAAATTTTGAGTAGGATATTCATGCTTCTATACTGCTTTCTGAAAAGGTTGCTTTTCCTGAACTGCTGAGGGTTATACCAGTGACACTGGGCTCAGGTCAGCACTTAAACTTTATTTCCATAGTTATTATCTGTGACACCCAAAACATGGGTGTGAACACTTATCTGCTCTTCCTCCAAACAAAAGAAAAAACTTTTTCAAACTGAAACTCTCCTTTAATCTGTTTGACATTAAATTTTTTTCAAACAACACTACACCAGTAATTAAAAACAAGCAGTCCCACTCCGATTTTTTTGTTTGCAGTATCATATCTTCCTTTCAGAAATATGTGCTGGAAATAGTAAAGATGTTGCTGGTTTTGGTGAACTTGTAAAAACCCTTTGTCATCAGATAGTTCTAAGTGTTATTATTGCTTGCTATGTACTCGGAAGGAAAATGCTGGTATTATTGCTTTGCAACACTACTTACTAAATATATTATGGAAAAAATAACTGCATTACCTCTTGTAGTGCAGGATTTCAACAGCACTTGCAGTCACTCCTTAGAGTTTTTCATCTTTAGAAACCAAATTACTCATTGTCTAAATAGCTGAACTTTCATCTCTATAAATAAGATATTTCAGCTTTGCACAATTCATTTAAAATGCTGACAAATAAGGATTCTCACTTGATTCTCAGTAGCTTTATTGTTCAGTTTCATTTACTGTAGCAAATGTATTTGTTGAAGATGTAACATAGGGCTTCCATTTTTAGTAATGGAAGACATCAGAATTAATCAGGGTTCATAAAATTTAGCATTTTTCCCGAGAAAAGAAAATGAAAGGGTGAAAGTTTCTAGAACAGATGCCTTCTTTCCACCTCAGGCAAGCCACCTTCTACTGAAATTCTTTGTGATGCATCTTCCAAGTACACTCATTGCATTCTATTGTGCTGGGCCAGCCCTCATCACCCACACTTGGATTATCTGCCGCACTGAGTATTGCAACCACTCTTTTTCTTAGCTCCATGTTTCACACATGGCTTTCTTATAGTTTCTTCAGAATTCAGCTGCAAAATAACGTCTGAATAACATCCCCACTGCTGTGACCACACAGAGTTCCCTCACTACGGAGTCAGTTGAAATGGCTCTAGTCCTTGCCCTTCTATTCCTGTATATATGAGTGGAACGGTCTCTTAATTTCCTCCCTGAGACTGTACCCATAAAGAAGTCCCCTCTCTTCTGTGCAGCAGCTGATCACTTACTCTTTATTGAAGTATTTTCTCAAAATCAGTTTTTCCCTAGGACCTGTCCTTAACAAGCCCCTGGTAAAAGGGTTGTGATATGCATGTGGCAATCTGGGGACATGGTTGGACTTGATGATCTTAGACGTTGTTTCAGCTTTAGTGATTCTATGATTCTATGGCCCATTCTGTTTTCCTCACCATGTGCCACTTTTGTAACAACTTATTCTCAAAATTCTTCACTCTTATTTATTCTTTTAGACACAGATGATGCAACCTAAGAGATAGGTATTAATATTCCTGCTGCAAAAAAAGAGAAAACATCTGATGCATGGAAAGCTTTGCTCTGTTCTTATTTGGCATGCTCAGTGTCATTCAGCAGAGTGTGTCCAGGAATGTCACAGAACTATGTGCAAGAGAAAAGTTGTAGGGAAAGGGGCTTGAGCTAATGAGAGAGTTTTGATTACTGAAAGCTAGCTGAAAAAACTAGATGAAAAAATGTTGAAACTTCTGAGAGAAATGTGTGAGCCTGAGGCCTTTGTCTTCTGGCAAGGCATGAATGAATATTGGCAGTGAAGGCAATTATGCTTCTGTGCTATGAAAATATCTCACAAAAGCATTTTGAAACTTAGATGGCATTAGAAAAGGCTTTAACATTTGGATCAGTCAAGATGGTCAAGTATTAGTTCATAGCTTTTTAGATAAATTCTAGATCGTGGATGATATATTTTGTAAGAAAAGTGTAATAAAAATAATTCATCACATTCGTTGGCAATTTCTGAAGCAGAAAGCACCGTCACAACAGGATTACTGGTTTTGTTATTTGAGTCTTCTTGACTTGTTCTAGCTCTAAGCTCTAAAAAGGCTTATCTGAACTCTGCCATTTCCAGGTAAAAAATCAGTATGTGCTTGTGCTGTTCTGTACACATGCTGAGTGCTCTCCTACTTGTTTGAAATTTTTTTGAGTTAGATGAACATCATTCAGACTCATAGTGACCTCCAACTTTCATAAATTCCCCTCGGATTTTTAGTTGATTACAGCTAAAATAGAGTTTTAGTAACAAGTACTTAAGTCCATGAGCCTGTAATTTCATAGGTGCTTAAATGTGAGACCTGACTTGCCATTGCCCTGAGACTTGTGGCCTTTTGAAATCCCACCCTTAGGTATCAAATCTGACATTAGAAGAAGTTCTGAAAACTGCAAAGCCGCATCCCAGTTTATATACCTTAAGTAAGCTGGGCTTAAAAATTGTTAACTATTTCAAGAGTACTGAGGATCTCAAAATCAGCTTTACTTTTATTTAGATGCTGGTAACTGGATTGTGAGAATCTAACTTTGTGAACTCTAAAAAAAAAAAAAAAAAAAAGAACCAGACTATACATTTTTAAGGCTTCTTAAAACAATCATGAATACTTCATGTTTTTGAATATCGAATTTGTAATCAAGAGCCTCCTGAGTCAGTGGTTAGCATAAGGATTATAAAATGCTCTTCTCTATGTGATGGGCATAGATCAAAAATAAGATGTTTCAGTGTTTAAGGTATTTTAATTTTTTACTTGTGAAATAGTTTGTAGGTAAGAATTTCAGTTGAAATAATTCTATTGAAACTTTTGCTTTTGAGCTTTAAAAGACAACAGTCAACGTTCACTCAATGTTTGGGTTTTATTCCTCTCCTCAATCTTGCAAATAAAAGCTTCGTGATCTGACCATCTCAATGTGAGGTCCTAAATTGCCATTTTGAACCACAGCAGTGGTATTTGCAAAAATATCTTTTTTTTTTTTTTTTATCCCTGCAATGATGGCATGCACATATTTTTTTCCACACTGGCTAGCTCCCCATACAAACTGGTATTTAAAATTTATACAGCTTTCCAGTCCACACAGCAATGTTGCTAGCACTGGTGTGAATTCTTGCAGTATTTGTACTTGCTTGTAGAACAGCTTTGTTTTAAGCAAAGCAGAAATTCAATTACTGTTACTTATTTATACATTTGTTTTTATGTTTTAAATAAATTTATAGATATGCCAAGCTAAAGACAGTACTAAGACCTCAGAATAACCCAGTCATGATTTATATATACATGCAGATATATAAATGACAAAATTTCCTTTATTCTCTCTTCCCTTAGAAACATTTTCCCTGACAGGACTTGCAGTACAGCCAATACAGCCCTCAACACCCTGGGAGGAGAGTGGTGAAAAATTCTAATTTTATTCTACTTTTCCTGTTTGCATTTCCAAAATCAAGCAGTTTCCTAGACAGTCACTAGAATAGCCCACTTTTCTTGATGTTAATCCTCATTAACAGGGTATTTCTGTTACTGGTCCTGATGGCACTAAGGTGACCGGCTAGTCCTGCTCTGACTGGTGTCATGTGTCTCACTCTTTACACTGATCTTGAAATATCTCTTCAAGAAATTTTCAGGGGGAAGTGGCAGGGATAGATTCTTAGTATTTATCTCTGTTTCTTGCCAGGCAACTCTATTGTAAATTAGAATAAATAAATTCTTCCCAAACCAAGGGTTTTTGTTTTGGTTTGTTGTTTTGTTTTGTTTTGTTTTTTTTTTGCCTGTGATGGTCCCTGTCTTTATCTTGACCCATGAGCTTTTCCAGGTTATTTTTGTCCCTCATCCTGCTGAAGTGGGGCAGGAAGAGAGTGGCTGACTGGGCAGCTGGCAGCCAGTCTAGGTCAACCCACCACACTATTTTAGTTGCCACAATTGATTGTCAAGTTTTGTTTTCTATGAAAAATGGAATACTGCAGAAAGAAATACTTATACCCCATATTTTGTGCCCTGATGGCTTACCTGAGAATGAAATTCTTTTGAACTTTAGTTGATAAATCTGAGTTTATTTTTACAAAGAATTCTTTTCACACACTTGAAAGCGCAACACACAGTACTGTAAGTAAAAAGTTTTAGTCTTTTAGTAAAATATAGGTAATCTTCTTCAGATAGTTGAAGAAGAAGTTAAATTGGTTAAGAAAAAAAAGGGAAAAGTATTTATAGGCAAGCCACTGAAAACTGAGAAAGCCTTTATAATTGTTGGGTTTTGTCTTTAAATTGTATCCAAGTTTATTGTGTTATCTTTTTCATAGTGCAATGCCTGATTATTCCCAAGCTGAGAATGTGCAGGATTTCAAAAGTTTGTGAAATGTGCTTTTTAGTCTCATTTAAGCAGATCATCCAATTAAGCAAGCAAAGGCTGAACTCAAGAATATTCTAAAAGGGATAAGATCACATTAGTGGGGGGGGGGAAAAACACCTACTGTTGCATGAAAGGCTTCATTTTCATTGTCCAGGACATCACCAATAGCTGGCGAATTTTTTTCTATTTTTAATCTTTTTCCTTCTAGCATGGGAAAAAAACTGGTACCTTAGCCAAAATATTTAAACACCACAAATTCCAAAACATTAATCTGTGATCCTTTTGTAGTTGCTGTGTGGTATTGAAAAGGGGTGGAAACAAACAAACAAACAATAGTTTTCATTTGTCACCCTGAGCTGTGACTCTGCCCCTCCTTCCCACATTTGTCTCGCCACTGAACTTACAGTATTGTGTAACTTTCATTTCTGTGGGGGCTTGTTATATTAGAAAAATTGTTCCAAAGAAAGCAACAATTATGACATAAGCACATCTGGCTCTTGCAAATTATTCTTTATTAAGCTTTCATTTAATTACATGTGTTGAAAGGTCTGCTTTTGATTACTGTAATTTTTTTTATTTGTCCATCTGAATGATAGTAATGTTGGAAATTACATACAAACCACCTGGCTTTTTTCTCACTAATAAGGCAAAGTTTATGTAGATCTATATGTAAAAGGGAGATTAGGATCTTCCCTGTTCATGGCAGAAGAATTATTCATGACACTAATTCAAGGTGAGGGTTTGCGTTTGGTCACTGGAAAGAAATTGGACCAAATTTGTTTTTTTCAGTGTACGCTTTTTATTGGATGGGATTGTTTATTTTAATATAAAAGTCTATATTCCAGTTAAACTTTTTGAAAAAGTTCCACTACAGGTTTTTGTACTATCATCGCTATTTACAGGAACTTTTAAGGCCTAGATGCATTATTAGCATTTTTAGAAGGTATATCACTATATGAGAGATGGAGGCATACCTTGTTGGCTATTTTAACTTTGCCTTTGATAGGAAACTGTCCTTGTGGAAGCTCCCAGTAAAGTTTCTGGAGTTAGTGGTTAATTTCTTGCTAAGAACTGAAAGATCTGGATTGTTATTGTTTCTGACAGAGGCTTATACCTCCTTTTAATAAACAGCCTTATAATTTTACCAATTTTGTTTTTAAATAATCAGGCACAGTGTAATTTTTTTGCTCAACACCATGATCATCATTAGCAAGAAGGAAAAAAAATCAAGAAAAATCAGCAAAAGTCAAATAAAGAAAAAAAGATATTGGTGTTCAGGAGTTTTCCAGACTTTGTTTTTTCTCTTTTTGCAAATAGCAGAAAGGGAAGGCACATAAAAGAGCTGGAAAAGATCCTTTAAGAGAAGAAACATCAGTGGAAAAAAAATACATTTACAGCTTCTTTCTCTAGGAATATTGCAGGAATATATGTATATCTTCTTGTCTTCCAGCAACTGTATGCAGCTCAGCTGGCAAGCATGCAAGTTTCTCCTGGAGCCAAAATGCCATCTACTCCACAGCCACCAAATACGACAGGGGCACTTTCACCCACTGGGATGAAAAATGAGAAGAGAGGGACCAGCCCGGTAACTCAAGTTAAGGTATTTTCAGTAAAGAAAAAAGCTGGTGTTTGAGAAGGACAGTAAAAGCAAATGATCTCTGTAATTGTTTTACATTTGGAAGTTGAACCCCAGTACAGTTGTTCAATATTCAAATAAAAAGTTCCTTTTTAATGCTGTATTATTAATACATAGAAAGGAAGAGAAAGTATTCACTTGTTTCCAAAAATACCAGGCATCCCTCTTCATACCAGAGGCAGCACAACAGATTCATCAGTAAAATGTGATATTTTCAAGATATCAGTTTGTAATCTGGTAACACACATAGATGGCATCCATTTCATGAATTGTTCCACACTGAACTCTTGAGCATCTTAAAATATGGTGCTAACTCATATCGTTAGGGTAAGAGAGAGACTGTAGAGCTTCTAATTATTTTACAGATCTCTGGCTGTACTTAATTCTACAATTTTGGAAAAGCCTCCTACAAAAATAATATGTAAGTCAGGGCTCCGGGGAAAACATTGTGTCGCTGCAGATTGATTTGACTTTTGCTGATTTCACACAGCTGCTGACAGCCGCTCTGCTCCTCGCTGGTTTTGCACCACTGCCGAGTGCTCGTGCCTGCTTATTCTCACCAGCTTGGAACCAGGCAGCTCCAACATGGCAGCTGCCAGGAGCCTGGAATGAGCGCCGTGCTCCCCGCGAAACCCGTGGAGCAGCCACTGGCTGGGACTGCCTGGCTTCTCCTGCTGTGCTCTCCCGGGGTGGCTAGGGATTTCATGGGAATCAAAAACATGCTCAGGACAAATTTACTCCAAACTGTAAAAAAAAATAAAATCAACATTCAGATGTTTTACCCATTTGAATGATAGAGATATAAATGCTGAACAATTAAAATAAATCTAAAGGTAGCATCTAGTGACTTTGTGGGGAGTGAGAGGGGGTGTGTTGGGTTTTTTTTTTGTTGGCTGCCAACACCTTACAGGCAAACAGTCCTTAGCTTGAAACCAGCCTGAGAAGATTTTACTCACTTGAGGTGGTGGTATTTTTTTCTTTTTTTTTTTTTTTTTTCACATTTTTTGACATGAGAGTAAAATATCATTTGTTTTTTCATTATCATCAATCATCATGGTAAAGTGTGGGTGAGTAGATATTTCTGCCTGGGCTGATAAATTTCCATGACACTTTTTTGCTAGGCTGAGAGTACTAATAAATAAAAACTATTCCATTATTGCCAGATCTAACATTTATTTAGCAAAGCGTTCACTTTACTTAGCTGTAGATGTGTATTGGTCCAATATTTTACCTCTTGTAATCCAACGCCAGGTTTGAGAGCAGTCAGGGAAATTTACCGCACATGCAGAGTTTGCTACGGTCAATACAGAAGCCACCGAAAGCAAAGCCCAACTGTTCCAGCAAAGTTGCCATAGTACAATGATACCTAACACCAGTGATTTATGGCATTGAGAATATACTACTGACTACTTTAATGTGAAAAACTAATTCTGGGAGTGAGCGAGCCAAATGGACCTACACCAAACCAAACCTTTACTGTGTGAGTCAAATTTTCCCTGGTTAAATTCAAGCACATATCTTCTTGAACCAAGGCCAATACCGTTCCAGGTTTGTGGCCAGCTGAGTCCTATTACAAAATTGACCACATGCAAATTCTTGGGGGTTTCCCTATATAATGTAACTTGAATGGACTAAAGTATATGTTAATAAAATTGAAGTCTTTTTATGATTATTTTTATTAAGCACACTACTGCATTCAAAATATTAAAGATGAGCTACAAGTGCTTTGTGTGGACAAATACCAATAGCTAATGAAGAAATTATTGGTATGAAAGCAGTACCTATATTCAGTCTCTGCAGACTGTTACCTTTGTTATCTGTGACAGTTTTGATGGTCATGCATTGCTTAACAAATCTTCTGTATTTTCTCTGGTTTTAAGCAGTTTGTATAAACGGCATGTGTTATTTATAGAACTAATACAATTCTTTTATGGAAGTCAGATCTTTCAAAAAGTAGTGATAGGTTTTCCTTAAGTCAGTGACCAGGATGTTTTCCAGTTTTTTTGTTGCCTTGCAGAAATGACAGTGCTGTCCCTGTAATACAAACAAACAAGTTCTGGCAGTGCTTAGAGTTCTTTCATTATCATATCAGTACTAGACAGAAAAGTACTTAAAAATTGAACACTGTAGCAGAGATTCACATGTGTACATGGTCACAGTACCTAGCCTGGCAAACTTCATAGACTGAATGGGGCTCTGAACTCTTGGAGAAGCTTATCGAAGCCACTCTGTATCTGTGCAAGGAAAGAGGTCACATGTAAGTGTGGCCGCAAAGCACCAAAAGGGACGCTGTCCCTTTTGCTCTCACCTGGATCCCAAAAGGGTGTGGACATTTTTGCACACTCCAGGAAGAACTGAAAAGTCATGCAGTTTTATGCGAAAAGTTTAAAGCTGGCGGTATGGTGGCATTATAAATACGTTTGTTACATTTTCCTGTTTAATGCATTGTGTGACCCGATGTACTTTGTTTGACAGTAAGGAGAATGGAAAAGATGAGATAGTGTGATGTATTATTGTATTTTGACATAATTCTAAGCTTCCAAGTGATCAGGGCAGTGTTTTAAAATATGAACAATCTCTTATGTCCAGCATAATTCTGCTCTGGGCATATTTTAAATAAGAGATCTGTCTTGCTGGGCTCTTCAACGGCAGAAAATCACTGTTTCACAGTTTTCCAAGTGCTCTGTCTTGCTCAGTGTATTAAGTAGAAGGAACAAGCTCAAAGACTGGGAAGAAGGTTGCACTGTGAATGTTTATACTTACAAAAGAAATTAATTGCTCAAATAAGTCTTCTTCAAAAAGTTGAGCTATTTTTAGATGAACCTATTCTACAGCACAGAAACAAGACATATGTCAGAGAGAGTTTCTTCCATGGTTGTGGAAGAAGAGTATAAAATTATATAAAGATTATATAGGTTGATACTAGATTTACACACCTTTAAAAAACATTCCTTGTCTTAATGCAAATAAAGCATACAGATATACTGCAGGTAAAATGCAGCAGAAATAAGTACAGAATACAGGCATAATATAGAAGTATCAATAGCAGTTATGTAGAAAATAGTTTTTATTTTACATAAATGTGTCAAAAACATGACAATTGAATAATAAAATATTGTAATGCTAATAAAATTAAATAGTAGAAAATTAAATATATTTTAAATGCATATGGTATGTAGTCATTACCCTAATAAGTAAAAGAATTTGAATTCAGTGAAATTCTTGTCTCCTGTTATGAGGGACCAGCATATATTATTTCACTAAACAAAACATGCTCTCTGAATTAGATGCGTGGAATGTACAAGTAGCAGCAGCTCTAGATGTGGGCCAAAGAGCTGTCAGGGTTTCCAAATGATTCTTTCATAGTAGTGCTTCTGATTTCTTAGTTTCTAATACATTTAAAAATAAGCTACATAACTTATTTTTATAGTGCCAGGAACTTTTCAAATAGAAACAGTGCTAAAGCATTACCAAGCTGCTGGAAATTTTAAATAATTCTTTGTAAATGCCCTAGGTTAATTTAGATCTCTGAAAACACATTAGGAAATTAAGCTGTAATGTGAGCTAATTCAAATCTTAATTTGGCAAAAAGAATGATCCAGCCACATAGTTAATGTAAATAAGAAGCATAACACAGAGAAATTAATGAGGTTTCCTTTGGTTGAATCTTAAAGGAGGCAGATAATTAGCTTCTTTTGTTATTATTGCTGCGGAATGTGGTATTGTCTTCGAGGTGTAAAGTAACTGCTGCTTGCAAAATGATGCGTTCATTTGTCTTTTCCTAATAGTTATTTACATTAAACTCTTGCAGGATGAAGCAGCTCAGCCACTGAATCTCTCAGCCCGACCCAAAACAGCTGAACCTGTCAAATCCCCAACATCTCCAACACAGAATCTCTTCCCAGCCAGCAAAAGCAGTCCAGTGACAGTGACGAACAAGAGTGGCATCCCCAGCCCGCTCAGTGGATCTCTGGGAAGAGGATCCTCTTTAGGTAACTCATCTGTTCTGGGGAAAGGGGAAAATAGACATGTTTTCTGCATGATATTCCAGCCTGAGCACACTTAGTTCTGGATTAAGTAGATACTTGGGCATACACTTCTGTTTAAAATGGAAAAAAAATTATTTTATAGTGAAGCTTTTCAACGAATACTTGACTACCAAAATTTTATAAGAGTATCCGAAGACATGTATTAGTATATGGCAAACAGAAGAAAGAAATACATAATGTAGAAAATACATACAAATACACATAGATCAGCAAATAAAGATAGATATATAAAACTTGTAAAACAGGTTTGTGTGAATATCTCTCCTAAAGGCATCTGCTGGGTGTATACACACAAAGTTGATTTTTAAATTTTGTCTTTTGGATAAAAAAATAAAGAAACTATCTTTGCACACCCATAGAGCCTCACAAGATACTAGATAGATTTTTTTTTTAATAGAGATGGAAGGGCATGAGTCGAGCTAGTTTATGTTATTATTTGATCATGTTTTATTATTTGATCGTATTTTTGTTATTTGTTCACCCATCTGTCAGGATTTTGTTGATTCATATGGTTACAAGAAGGGAAATTTTGACTTATGTTCAAGATTCTTTAAAACTATTAAGTGATGGAACAAAAATGAACTGAAAACTATGTATGAAAACTACTTTAACCAGTCAAGAAACAGAATTAAGAGCTGCAAAATGTAGATGATCAGCCCTAAAGTTCAAATAGTATATTTTAACAGTGACTAAATACTTACTACAGACCACTTATTCACAATCTGTAGCTCAAGTGTACTTGTAAAATATATAGAAACACTTGTGAATAATGAATAGATATGTTAAATACATATATTAAATATATAAAAATTATGGGTTTTTTTCCATTCCCAACCACTTGGGAACATCATGATCTCTGAAAGTTATTTTCTGCAACGATCTAGATACTCTACCTGTCAATTTATTTGCAACTATCACTGCACTATCTTAGATTAGAAAGTGAAATATCAATCCGAAGTCATAGGCCATTCAAAAGAAAGGAACACAGGAGGTAAATTGCACCTAAGGTACAAATATTTTACATGTGAAGTCATAGAAAAATTTTGTCTCAATCCTTACGTATAAAAAAGACAAGAAGACATTACCACAAATCAGTGAGCCATGTAGGAGCTTGTGCTACATTTCAAAATAAATTTAGATGATTGAATCTAAATCTCTGTAAAAATCATGCAAATATGGTTCCCAAATTCTTTAGGGCCCAGAATTGAACTTAGCAGCTGAAATGGTTCACAACCTTTCGAATTTTCCTCAGCAAGAACGATGGTTGTCTTATAATACCTTATTTTTATTGTGGAGAGGGGTGTTTCATTCAGATAGAAAACACCACCAGTCCCATCCCTTGATGGGATGTAATGAAAACATCAGAGTCTGCATCCCTTCTTACTTAGGCCGTAGTATTGAATTAAGCATTTGTTTCCCAGGATAAAGTGTGAAACACTCTTAATCATTTCTATTTTAAAATAATTCAGAGTCCTTCAAGGTTGAATTTGCTGTATTGTACTCAGCTGAACTTCAGTGAAATGAAAAGAATATAAAAATTATCTTTGAAAGTTAATTCCAAATCTTAGCCTGTTTGGGGTTCTTTGGTTGTTGTTTTGGTTTTGGTGTTTTTGTGGGTTTTTGTTTTAGTTGTTTTTTTAGTAGTAGATTATCAATAAGAACACAAATCTAGCAAATTCAGACATTTTCTGGTCAGGGAGATACACAGGTCACACACAAACTGTGATTGCCCAAAATTCCCAAGCAAGAAAATATATATGCACCAATCTATCCATGTGCAGTATAGAGAATACTTCCATGTAGGAGCAGGTGGATCACAGTTTTATCACAGCAACAAAAAAAGAAACACTCGCAAAATAATTGCTGTCTTTTTCTCTCAAATCTAAAACTGTATCTGGGCTACTCGTCTTCAGGAATGCATTGTAAGATGTAACAGGAATGTTTGCCTGAGTTTGATGCTTTAAAATTTTCTTTGTGTTCAGAGTCATAGAAAAAAACTCATTTTTTTTCTCTACTGATTTAAGGATTTATACTCTCTATGTTATGGTGATAATGACCTTTGTCCCCAAAAAAGTAAATATGGGTGCTCTTTCTGAAATGGAAATCCGAATGTCTAGAGTGATGGTTCTCTCTATAAAGAAATTCTAATAGCTGACTTGGAGTTTCATGGCCTAGTAAATGAAATTTTTTTTCCTTCATTCATTTCATTATTTATTTTTAATACCTCAAAAGGTTTATGCTTCAGAATACTGTTGTCTTAAACACATATTTAAATTCGAGTCCATGAGTATGCCCAGATAGCTTCATATCAGGCTCCCAGGACCTTGGTGGTTGTATTTCTAATAGCAAAACAAGTGCATGTGTTTATCCATCACTTCAGTAGAGTAATTCAGCCTTCAAACAGACAACAATTGCCACTCCTCGTCCTCCTTCTGCAGATGTTAGTTGGGTGCAGCCCTAAGAGTGTGAGAGCAGAGTCCTTACCCTGGAGTCCAGCTTGGATAATTGCCTAAATAAAGTGTGTTCTCTGTTTATAGATATCCTTTCCAGTCTTAATTCACCTGCCCTATTTGGGGACCAGGACACAGTAATGAAAGCCATTCAGGAGGCTCGAAAAATGAGAGAGCAAATCCAAAGGGAACAGCAGCAGCAACAGCAGCCTCATGGTGTTGATGGAAAATTGCCCTCCATGAATAACATGGGTCTAAACAACTGCAGGAACGAAAAGGTAATGTCTCCCATTTCCCCAGACTCTGACATTCACTATTCTCTTCCCTGCAAAATAGCTTCTTATTTTTATATGGAATTTCTTTTTAGAGCTTTTAGCCATCTCTGATTCCATGTTAAATGCACCTTGTCACTTTGCATTGCTGTGCTACAAACTCCTCTAGGTTTACATGACAGCATTCACACCCACAGTCCTGTGCACAGGTGACAGAACTGTAAGTGTGCACATAAGAACATGGAAAAGGGGTTGGTTGAAGCTTCCATTGCTCAAGGTCACTAGACTTGGAACTGTGCTTTTGAGAATGGCTAGATTCATAGATACAGCTAAAAGGCCAGTTCTGTTCTAGCATGGCTGAGTTTTACAATGCCAGTGTGTGAACTGTGTGCTTGAATCTGTGGTTCAGGTGAAACAAGGTACTTAGGCTCAAAACAGCTGCATTTGGCTCTCAGGTGCAGTGGGAAATTGGAGCATTCTTTGTTGAATCTTCAGTGTTGAATCACTGAAATGAGGTGGCACACTAGAGTAAAAGGGTAATTGAGAGAAAGTGTTGGGATAACAGGACAAGCACTGGACTGAGCAAGACATGATCCAGCTTACAAAATAGCATCCTGGGATCATGTATGAAGGATAAGGAAAAGTTTCTGTCATACTTGCTTTAAGGACCAGTCAGAGGATGAAGAAGACTCTTGGAAAATCCCCTGAACCTGTGTTGTCCCATTCTGTGGCCTTTCTGAGGTCCTCAGCATCTGCTCCAGCCGCAGGTCTCTGCATGTCCACCAGGGCGAGAGAGCAGAGGATCTGGTGACTGGCTGAGGTAAAAGGCAGTCCTTTGGATGGAGAATGCTTCTCTGTTAGCTTCCCTAGGTGAGCCGTGGCATGCAGAAAATACAGCACGAGTTATTTTTTCACCACTGACACAAACTCAGTTAGAGACCACAATACTTATTCCAGTCAACTAGAAAGGGAAAAGCACTATCCCAGTAATCACTAAAGCTTTGGCAAATAGAATGATTATGATGCAATTTAGTACTGAATGGAAAGAAAACTGACACAATAATTAGCCTATACAGCAACTAGTGGTTCAGACTACTTGTTAAAGCCCTCCAGAACAACAGGTAGTTCCAATGCCTATAAAAATTCTGGCATTCTTTATATCAGAGGGCAGGGTTTCTTGTTTCTTGGGTGAGGGAGGGAATTTTGAGGAATTTTGAGTCCAGGTTGAGTATAAGACTCAGCAGAATATTTACCTTACTTTAAGCGATGAATTTGATAGTATTCTGATCTTTTCTCAGCCCACAAGGGAATGCTTGGGTGAGTGTTTTGTAGCAAGGCACAGAAAGACAAAGAAATGTGATAAACAGACCCATTAAACATTGATACACACCTTTTAATTACATTTGATATTTTTGCTTGATAGTTTCTTTACAGCATTCAAAACAAGTAGCATCTGTTAAAAAATTGGTTAAAATGTTGCCACACAGTATAAACAATGCTTTTCCAAGTCAGACTTTGTGTCTAATAAATATATATATATGCTAGTATTAGTTTAAAAATCATAAATTGAAAACTTCATTTAATACAAGTTGATACTATTAAAATATAGAAATGAATAACTGATCAAGCAGGCTATATTCAAACACTCTAATGGCAAAGTCAATGTTTGTCTTAAGTAATCAAGAGGCATGTTACTAAAGCCCAGGCTATAAAAATAAAAAAAAATGTTACATACATGATCAGTATTAAGAGTTTATAAAATTATGCTTATTTTAAAATTTATTTTATGAGTTTCAGTGGCTTGACATTTAAAAAAATATCTAATATGCTATGAGGGCTATTAAAAGAATTCTTAACATTTGATTTCACTTTGAAAAATAAGTATAAAAATGGCATCCACTTACTTATTGAGTCTCTTCCCTGCGTATTTTCAGTATCATGTTTATGTCTTGTATTCGATACAACAAGTTCCTATTTCATCTTTCACCCTTTAAAGCAGAGTCAGTAAATATTTCAGTGAATAATCTGAAATTTCTATTTTGTGCTGGTTACTAGCAATACACAGATTGATGCACAGCTTCTAGATTGAGGTTATACATCAGGCAGCCTGAGCAAAAAAAGATTTTTCTTTTACTTGCAAATATAGCAGAGTGAATCGGAAGTCTTTAGCAGATACAAACAACATCATTCTCAAATGCCATCTTTTGTGAGGAGACTTTTCATGGCAGCACTTGCAACTTTTAAAACCTAAGAATAAAACAGCAGCAGGGAAATCTGTTGTTAAGTCTCTCAGTGACCATATGTAATCCTGCTGGGTTTATTTATTGCAGCAGGTCCTACAGAACCATTAAAGCAGTAAAAGCTTGTAGTGTGTGCTCTGGTTTTACCTTTGCTGTGCTAGTCCGTCATCCTCGCCCCGTAGATGGGAGAAAAGGCAGGGGTTGCAAAAGATATAAATCAGATATGTTGATATATCAGATATAAATCAGTCATTTTCAGTGATGGTATATCCCCACTCTTATCCTAAAGAAAATAAAAGTATTAATTCACTCATGAATAGTAAGAAAATGTATTTATATTTTATAGCAAGTATAAAATACATTAAAACCAGAAGCATCCTTCACACAAACAGAATTCTAGAACACTCTCCCCCTTCACCCTCTGCCTTTCAATTTTTACATTATGATATACTTCTTTTACTCTAAAAATGATGGGCAGAATGATCAAAATGGATGTGGGGGAGCTGGAATGCTAGATCACTTCAATTAGAGAAATGTAATTTTGAAATAATTGTATGCCAAGAAAACTGCGTATAGTTTCTGTCATAATCCCAGTGAAGCTTTGATAACAGTTGCAATTTTGGATTGGTTTCTTTTGAAGAATCAGAACCCTGTGTTTTCAGGACCAAATTTTCAGAAATTGGCTTCAGGTAATTAGACTTGTAGAAATGAGTAGCTGGAAGCTGGCACCAGAAAAAAGATGACAAATTAATTGCCTGCAGCTGGTTTAAAAAAGCTATTGAGTTCTGGTCAGTTACTGGTCTGCAAGTTCAGATAGTTGGTAATAGTTTGTTGTGCAAATGATTGCGCTCACAAAATTATGTACATAACTTCAAAGCCTGGGCTTAGGCCTTTTTGAAAATGTGTCATTTAAATCTCAGAAAGCTTTGTATTTGGTCACAGACACAGAATTGAAAATTGCTTGTGTTCATATTCTGCTGTTCAAAAAAAAAAATCTACAAAGCTTTCAAAGTGCTCACTGAGATTCACTCATCAGAAGGACCAAAACAAAAACATCCAGCACTCTGGGACAGCCCAACTTTGTCATTTGCCAAAGCTTTAAGGTTAGTTTGTACTTCTGAGATGATAGCATCCCGTGGAGTTATTTGAATTTGTATGCTGTTGTGGGTTAGGATAGACAGGTAAGCACCACACAGCCCCTTGCTCGCACCTGTCAGTGGGATGGGGAGGAGAGTCAGAAGGGTAAAATTAGAAAATTTGTGGTTTGGTTAGTGTAGTTTAATAAGTATAGCAAATGCTGTGCATTTAAGCAAAGTAAAACAGGGAATTAATTAACTACTGCCCATTGCCAGGTAGATGTTTAGCCATTACTGGGAAAACAAGGCACAAATAAGTTACGTGGGAAGACAAATGCCAAAACTCCAAACATTTCCCTCTCCTCATTCTTCCTCCAGATTTTATTGCTGAGTCTGATGTCATATGGTGTGGAATATCCCTTTGGTCAGCTGGGGTCAGCTGGCCTGGCTCTGTCCCCCTCTTGGCACACCCCCAGCCTCCTCTCTGGCAGAGCAGCATCGCAACCAGAAAAGGTCTTGCTGCAGAAGTGAAGTTTGACAATAGATGAAACATCCTTCTGTTATCCAGCACTGCTTTGGTCTCAAATCCAAAACTCACTAGCGGGTGAACTAAGTTCAACTCTGAGCCTAAACCAGTACAATGCACATGAGGAAAAAAAATTCACTATAACAAAGTTGAATTTTTCTGCTACGTCTCAGGTGGAGCAAAAAACTCCAGTGTGGTCTGGCTGAGGAAAGGGAAAAGTAACGGTGTCAGTCATTTTACAGAGCAAACAGACACAATGCGGAAGGGGAGAGAGTTAGGAAAATGAAGAAAATAATATTAAACAGCTTTTACAATGTGATAGAAGCAAAAGTAAAATCATACCAAAAATCTGTCTTTGTTTAGAAGATGTGACTTTTTTTCAGTCAAGCCATGTTCACCTTCAACAAAAATGAGTACTTAAAATCTGCATTGCTTCAGCTACTTGTATTTATTTTAGTATTTCAAACTACTGTTATTGCCTAGAAGACTTGCTTTGATTTAAGGCTTTAAATGAATCTGAAAATGTTATATAATTTATAAGATAACTGACATTATTTTAAAAAGAATCAAATCCTATCTTTTTTTTGTACATAAAGCAGGAAAATGCTGTCAAAGATGCTTCAGAAAATCTTAGTATAAAAAATATAGGTAGAACTGTGATTGGAGAAAAATTATATGAAGTCGAGATAGAATAAATACAAAATCAATTACCACAACATATTTGTATCCCCACATCCCCATTGACTTACCATGAAGCATATTCACTGAGATCTGAGAGTAAGCAGAATTTAATATAACATTTTTATGTTTATGTTTCATTCTTAATCTTTTGTAGACTTTCAGACAACTGTGTATTTGCAGTAGGAAAGCAGAATTCGACCCCAAAATAAATGGCATGAGTCATTGCCTACTTCCTGGGAATCATGGTGCTTTAGCACCTCTTCTAATGAGCCTTTTATTCCTTTCTTATCTCTAAATCAAAGTTTCACAAGTTGAATCCACGTAATTTATCCTAATATAGACCACAGTTTGTATGCAAAATGTGCACGTTCTTAAAAACGTGTATTATTCACCCCTGGAGATATTACAGTCTATTGATCAAATCCATATTTAGGCACTTGGATTTGACTTGATAAGCCATAACGACCCCTTTGGAGGTGTTCCGCTCTGCTGTATTTAGGGACTGTTAAGTATGTGGATTATTGAGACAATAGAGTGTAACAACTCCTCTGGAGCTGTTACACTTCATCGTGTATCTGAAACTCCTGCACACATGTACAAACTTGTACAAAAACACATCGGGAAGTCTTTGTAGGAAAAGTCACTAGTCATGCATAATCTCCTTTTGGCTGCCTACAGCCCTGCAGTGGCTCCAGCATTGTACTGGATTTTTTTCCTAAAGGCAAGCAATGCTGCATTATGCTGCCATCGTTTTTTTTTTTTGCCAGCTTTTTTCTCCCCTTACATTCAGCATCAGAGACAGAACAACTGCTGTGGCAGGAGTCACAGTGTCTGTTCTGCATGTGCAGGAGAGTTCTCAGACAGTCACAGAGAATCACCTTGTTACAAGCATCCTTGCACTTAGTCAATTCCCAGTTCTGTTAAAAAACCCCAAACACATGGTTACGCAAATACTTTTCCCATTCATTTTGCATGCAATTCTCTTTTTCCTTTTACTGAAAGGAGTCCTGACCACTCGAATTTAGAACATGAATTAATTGATCATAAGGGTCATGTGGATTTCTTATAAATCTTTATGAATATGTGGTTTAGATTTGCAGGTAGTGATCTCTTCTCATTTCCTTTTCTTTTAAGAAAAACTTGCATTTTCTTTTTTTCCCCTTTAGTTTCTTTTGACAGACTATTGATACTTAGTAAATAGGAGGTCAGTGCTTATATTTCAGTTTGCAGAGGCATGAGAGACACCGTAAGCATTTTCAATTGGATCCTTATTTCTGTTGGTTGAACCTTGTTCTACTTGTAATCAAAGGGCAAGTACCTAAAACTTAGGGGAAAAAAAAAAAGGATAGCGGTAATAACAGCAGATGACTGGTTTTGCAAAGTTATTACTTTTTTTATAGTATTGTCTCCACAATCATTGTACCAAGTACTTGTCTCACTGTAACTTAAGAAAGGTCCTGCCCCCCCCCAGCTAAGGCTTAGGTATAATGTAATTTAAGTATTTAGGCTCTATAATAATAATAATAATAAAACTGTAACTGTATAGAAAGGGAAAAAAGAAAGACATTGATTTACTTGAGGAACTGTTAGTGTGGTCTCACTTTCCTGCAAGAATATAGGCAATTTATTCAACTCAGTGGGAGTGTATTCCATCTGTCTAATGAAGACTGATTTCTACAAAGAGACACTGCAAAGTGTTTTTTTCCTGAGTACGTCATCCTGCTCAGCCAACAAACCTTTCCCTGGGGACTTTCTGGGATGTAGAAGGACACTTTGCATAGAGACAACCTCTTTGCAGATCCATCATTTTAGAACAGATAAGTGACAGGTCTAAGTTAAACGCCCTGGAATACGGAAAAGTTTCAAATAGAAATTTCAGCAGTCCTCATACTCGTCATAAAACAAATGTCCTTTATACTTGACTGTGAATCTGCTCAATTTAGTAATCTACTTGTGGCTGTACATAATATATGTAAGCTATAACTTTTTTTTTGTTTTACATTGGGTGTTCAAAGTTAATTTCCTTAAGACAAATTTGGACACCAGTGTTTTAATCTGAAAAAGCTGTATTTAAAAAAAAAAAAAAAGAAAAACCCCAGTTTGTTCCAGAATTTTTTTAAACTGCAATAATTTCGCAATTTCCTTTTTAGGTTTAGGGCTTATCCTAGCTACGTAAACATGTGTCTTCATTTTATACCCATTGTAATATTTCCTTAATAATTTTGAAAGGAGAATAGTGACTCAATTTTTTTTTTTGAAGTGGCTGCAATGCAGGAGCCTAAGTCCCACTGAACTAGCTCTGAAAATTTTACCCCAAGGCAGACAAGCAGATTTGTGGCTGCATAGACAGTAACAGTCTATTTTCAGTGGAATTCAGCAGTCTTGTATCCTTCTCCAGCTCATTTTATGATAATTTGGACAATTCAGAATTTCAGCTGATGTAATACTGCCCCCTTTTATTAGAACTGGAAAACATGCTGGACCTCAAACATTTAGTTTTTTTAGCTGGAGAAATTCTGTTTATTTATGCTGCTGCTTCCAATATTTGAATTTTCATGCCAAGATAAGATAAAGGCTGACATCCATATGCATTTATAACAATGAATGGGGGGAAAATAGTAATGATTCCAAGCAACATATTTTTTCAGGGTGTATTGTGTGTGTTATGACTGGACTTCCTAGGCAGCACATCCCTTCAGGGAATTCCCTGCTATTTTTTTAAGAAGTTCATGGTGTAGATGATTTATGCTTTTGTATGAATGTCATATGTGTTTGCATTGGTTTTCTAAGTGCATTTAGGGGCACACTGAGCATTGTAATTTTTGTTCTTTTTTGTGAGTTCTGATCAGGAATTCGGTGCATTTTTGAATAGCTGAATGGTTTTAGTATCTCTCAGATACAAGTAAGTATTACAATGGATATATGCTTTGCAACTACAACTTTCAGCATAATTTAAAATTAAATTCAAAGCAGAGCATCTTGGAAAAAAATCCCTTTGTTTCTAACCATGTCTTTTAAGCAGAAATGTTTCAATTATAAACTATGAAGGAAAAAGACTAATCTAACTTTGGACATAACCCTGAAGGCTGTAATGTATCACTAGCTTTTGTAGATATCCCAGGAAATAAAAACAGTCCGGACATTGTACCTAAACTTAGAGAAATGTTTTATCTGATCTCTATCTGTGTAGTGAGAAAGGTGATGAAGCTGTAACTGCTCGTGCACAGAGGGGTCAAACACAGCCATAGCATTGGTGCTCAGGTTCTAAGAATTATGGGAGGAAAATACCAGTGCTAACATTAGCCCCTGCAGAAGAACACAGCCCCATTATCAGGGCCAGGTTTGTAATGGGAACCAGGTGCAGGAGGCTGTGGGTATGAAATCTTGTCAAGTCTGTTCCTCCAGCCCCAGAGATAGAAATATTAAAGCTGCTCATGAGTCGTTCACTTTGTCGGTGCGTAACGTACGATGCGGCCTTTCATTGATCGCATGCTCGTGCTCAAATGCTATTTACACCTATGGAGTCGCACTCGTGCCTATCAAGGCACCTACTCAAATTTTTTTTAGGTTTACTTTGTATGCTGTGTGTAGAAAGACATACAAATAATGTATTTGAAATTTGCACATTAAAAATACATGTTCACTGAAACTGTGGAGCTGACAGGGAGAAGACAAAAAGAAACAGTGCAAAATCTCTGGCATATGTAGGTCATCTAAATTTGC
This sequence comes from Bombycilla garrulus, assembly GCA_013400315.1. NCBI lineage: Eukaryota > Metazoa > Chordata > Aves > Passeriformes > Bombycillidae > Bombycilla > Bombycilla garrulus. Next base: position 508,966 of record VXBU01002214.1, read on the forward strand.
AGATAATTTAGCTTTGGTGACAGCTTATGGATCCAGTTTAAACCTATAGAGGAATTTTCTGTGCGACCTTTGTTTTTAAACCTTTTGCTCAATTGCCTTACTTTCCAAAACTGTCTTTACAAAACTGTTAGTTTGTGCATTTCAGTTCCAATGCATTAGATGTATAGTGAAATTCTTAGTCCCTCAAGCCGTGTAGAGGCTGATTAAAATAAAATCTAAATTGTTTTTTCTATTGATTAAATTTTCAAAATTAATTGAGTGAAAAATATACAATCTTTGCAAACTATAAATCATGGAAATTTTGCTGGACCTTAAATTTAGAAAAAAAACATTTTACCAGCCCATCATTTACAATAGTGACGTACATATATAAGAAAATAAAAGAGAATATACCTAGGCGTAAGCAACTTTATGAAACATTATTATTTGAATAACTGTATGCGCATATATAGAGAGGCATACCTATGTATACACACACACTGCAGAGGGTAGAAACTTCCCATATTAGGGAACATTTAAAGTTTTCCATGCCTTCAATTCAATGCCAAGAGCACTTGGTAACAGAATACTCTTTTCAGGAAAGAAATCAGCACAAATTTTTGGTATCAAGAGCTATTTTTACACTTGAATATTGGCTGCTAGAGGTTTTGCCACTACCTGTGCTTAACAGTATTCTTGCTGAACACAGTTATGATTTTTTATTTTTGTTGTCAGGGCTACTTGAAGAGGTCATTTAACTTCAGGTTTTAGACCAAATTAATAATAGTGTTAATTAAAATGATGATGATGATTATACTAATAATGGGGTCTTGTCCTCTTTATTCTATTGCCTTTCCAGCTCAAGAAAAAAATGCCAGATACACTGCTATTTCTCTTGCATGGGGTGTTTCATGTGAAAAGGATGCAAACTTTGCCCCATTTCGGTCCTCCACCTTAAATTTTGGAGCAACTGAAAATTCAAAAGGAACAGAATTAGATTGAAGCATGTCTCAGGGATGTGTTGAAAAATTTGCACAAACCAACAAGGATATTTTTTTCCAAAAGATGATGTTCTGCCATAAAGGATAGTGTCTTTCTGATGACTATAACAGCATAATGATCTTATATACAATACATTTCCCAAGCTACTTAGGAGAATTTACAGATTTACACTGAAATTTATTCTGTGTTTTTTTATGCTTCTCCACAAAACAATAAAGATAGGTTGAAAATTATTGTTCAAGCATAAATTTGCTAGAACAGGAATATATTCAACGATTTAAATTGTGGGTCAGAATGGCAGCTGCACCATCCTATCATATCACTTCCTCAATTGTCCTGAGAACTACAGAATACATTTACATAATATTTCACACTTAGATACAAGCAGAGACATCCGCAAAAGTTACTTCCATTTTTTTCCAGGCTCTGTGTATTCCTCTAAGCAAATTTGCTACACCAAATGCATTGCCAATATAACTCTCTACTGCAGCAGATAAAGTACAGGATAAATTTGGATTGCTTTCCCTGATACTTCATTGCTTTCTAAAATTAAAAATGTCTCCTGTTTCTCAAGTATCATTAGGCTGCATCAATAGGTATGATGAATTCAAATACACTCCCTGTTGTTTAAGGATATTTACTAAGCTGCTTGTTTTTGGGATTATGCAATACTTTTTGCTGGTTTAACTGTTCTGCTTCAATCAAAAGAATAAGCATGCTAACAGGTAAAATTGTCTTCTTTTATCTCATGAAAAGACTTGAGCCAATAATGGGAAACAGTGTTTGTTTGAAATCTGATTAATGGAGTTTGACCATGCTTAGTCCTTCCTTTGTTTCTTTTCACAAATATTCATGCAAACAGGGTTTTATTTCTGTGAGTGTATTTACATATGAACATGGACATTTGTGCACAATTGGGCATTAGCACTTTATGCCCAAATTGCTCAACCCTTCTTAATAAGAAATGGAGGCTTTGATGCAGCACTCACTGACCAAATGAGGAATGCAGTATCAGGGAGATCTTCCAGCCCCTGATAAAGTGTCAATGCTAATTATAGATCTTTACAGCAGCTCCCTGAACTCAGAAGCAATTTAATCTAGGGCTGCTGAAGACCTTGCTGCACTATCCCTTACCACCGCCATCTTTTTCCTACCAGTGGTATGCCAGAGGCAGATTCATTGGTTTTTCTGTGGTGTTGAGGCTTTTGGATGCAGGAGCCGATAGATTGAAGTAAAAGCTTTTAATTACCTATGAGGTCTTTGAGCTGAGAGAATTCACAGCTGCCTTCTTTTATTTTTTTTTTCTCCCTATGTAATTTAAGGCAAAGTTGCATTATCTATAAGTCAGGCACTGAAAACAATGTTATTTGTCTTAGGTGACCAACTGCAGCATAAATCAAAAGTAGGAAACCATTGAGCATTTAAGTGCATAGTTCATGGAGAGCTTTAAAGAGTTATATTGTTAAAACACAGGCACTCATACATATACAGAAATTGCTGAACCTCCAGGGGTAGTTTGAAAAGATAAGAAATACTCTAATTTCTGAGTAAAATGTTCACTGCACATAGCTTGTTCATCTCAAGTCAAAAAAATATTAACTCCACAAACAGGTCTATCTCAATTGGAAATGCGTAACAGGGTAATAAATGATACTCAGCATCAGATTGCTCATATTAAGAACTTGTTCAAGTCACAGTAAGCTGTTATAACACTACTTAAAATGTAAAATATGCCTAACCCACAAACTGAAATTGCCCAGCTTACATCCTGAAAATCAACAGACTACATTAATATCCCACTATTCCACTTTTATGCCTGTGGCCTCTAACATGTTGCAAATGCTTCTAGAAGAAAGGCTGGAAAAACATATCAAATTTCTGCTCTATTCCACTTGCTGACATTCATTAACTGAGGGAGAACATTGAGACATGGTTTTGGAAGGATCTCCTCTCTACCTCCACCCATTCCAAAGCAATTTGTTAAACAGCCAGTAAGAGAAGTGGACACTTGTGGTTTAATGTCAGACCTGTGTTGATCAGTAGCTGGGTGCTTCATTTCACTGTTATCTTGCCAAGGGCTTCTTGAGACAGCAGGCAATGTGAGCATTCCCATCCCCCTGCCATTTTCTTTGTATCCTTGAGCTCAATTGTGAAGTAACAATTTCATATATGCCTCCTGTTTGGATGAGCTGTCTTTTTACATACATAGAGATTCTTGCTTTGTGCATCCCACTTTTTCCATTTCTAAACCACTGTATTTTGGATGCTGGTACATTTGTTTTACATTTTGTTTAGAAGCCATCATTGGGAGGATGTGCATTAGAGCTGTATACAAAGTGAGTCATTGACACATCATGTACTGTAAAACTTCTTGGTCTGTCAGAGGTTCAGCAGTTTGCCAAAATGTATTCAGCTGCCAGCTCCCTGCCAGAATTCTCTTCCTCAAGCTCTTTGAATACTATGAATAAGATTAGGTTGTATGGCTGCACTCTTCCTCCCAAGGGATTCCATTTTATCAAGGGATTACCTGCATGACCTTTGCATAACTCCTGTGTTTAATTCTCCAGTATCACACTGCAGATCACCCTATATCATCACAATGTCTCACTGAAGAAGTTTAGGCCAACTCCTCAAGCTTCCATTCAGAAAGAACCCATAAAAATACAAAGAAGACCTTTTCCTGTAGGTCGGCTCCCACCCTCTTTCATGCAAGGTTTATTTTTTCTCGTTCACTGCGAGGAACAGTCTGAATTAAAATGTTCACAGGTATAAATTTGCCCTATATAGACTGGGATGCCTATCAATGTTTGCAACATCCAACTGTGCAGGATATCCGTTCCATTCAGTCCAAAAGCAATCCATAGTTTATCAAGAGGTACTCACTGGCAGGGACAGACAAAAGTAATGAACTGCAGTACAGGAAATTTGTAGTGCATGTGTGAGTTATCCTACTAGGGAAGGTGATGAAGTGTACTCCTTGCTTGGTTTGCCATTTCCCTTTCTCCCCACCCTAGCCATGTTGCTGTAGTTACCATAAGTGCTATGAGACATAAAGAATCCAGTTAAAAGGGCAAAAAAATTTACCCAATTTCCTGGTTTTGACCCCACTTAAGTTCTCCTAATATAAAGCTTTTGCTGTGGCAAGGATGCATCTCAGCACATGTGCCTCTGAATCAGGGACTGCATTACTTAATCGTCCTTCAACTGTTGTGAGATCCCAGTGCTGCAGTATTAGGAATGCTCCTAATGTGGTGCAGCCTATGGTTTAGGGAGTGGAAGTCTCTATCATGCTCTTATCACAAGGCAGAGGGGGAAATTTTCTTGCAGTGATTGCAGTGATCTACCATTGTGTCTCCTTTCCTTTTCTCCCTGCTGCTGCTCTTCCCTGTTGCTTAACTTCACCCTGCTTTTGCTGGGGCTTTTGTAGTGTCTCATGAAAACAGCATCTTCATTGCTGTTATGTGTCACATCTTAATTAACTAACAGGATGGCACACAATTTCCACATTAGAATTTCCACTAACATCTCATGCTGTGAAGAGATAGTGTTATTTTACCTCTTTTTGTTATTTTTTTGGGTATGTTTTCTAAACAGCTGCATTTTTGTTGCTAAATCAACCTTGGATTTGACTTCAAAACTAAGCTAAATGCTGACCATTTTCCATAAGCAAAATACACAATTTATCACATTTTTGATTGCTTGGAGTAGCAAAGGAATGGAGATAAAATTGAAAACTTCATTGTGAGTTATCAGTCCCATTTTTTTTCTTTAATAATTCTATTTTGTAACTGATGACAGAACTAATTTAGGATCAGACCATTTTAGGCTGTACTTTGATACAAACTAAGGCAGTTATAGCTCCTGAGATGAAGATCTTTAATAGATTTGAAAGGCAAGAGCTATCTCAGTCTAGCATGTTGCCTCTCCATTGCAGAGGTTCTCAGCAACTTTAGCTGCAGCTCACTGCCTGCTCAAGGATGGAACTATTTGAGCAATTCTGCTGCAAAAGATGCAAAGGCTTTGAAAAAGAAAGGCTTCCCCTATTATTAAACTGAAACTTTTCACTGTTTGATTTTTCAGCAAGACCTCACAAACAGCTGAGTCAGAAGTTTTAAAGTACTGTGGACTGTTTGTGGGGACCAGCAGGTCAGAAGGTGAGGGATGGGACAGAACTTCACTCCTGCATACCATGGCCCTGATAATGCACTTTGAATGTATTGCACAATAGGAAATGAGAGTGAGGGAGAGCACAGATAGGAATGTGAAGATCCTATAGCTTAAATGGTGGATTTACAACCAGATAGCTCCAGAGTATATAGCTCTTTCCTTCTTTTTGGCATCATCCCTTTCGGTTCTCCCAATATATAATAATTTGAAATTCCTCTTAAGTCTCTGTTTCTAAACCCTAAGAAGCAGCAAACCTGAGCCTTGCTGTTTGCATTCTTCTGATATCAAAGCCTCCTATCCCAGCGGGGCCCTTAGCCATAGGAGAGGTTTCAGGGAGGAGGAAGAGATGTTTTTCCTTCTCAGCTGCTGCACCAGATTGGAGGGTGGGGAGGGAAGAGGGAGCAGACATAGTTTTTAATACTCCAAATGGAGGCTGGGATGTGATTGCTGTCTGAGCCTGACGTGCTGCTGCTTAGCATTGTTTCCCTTCGCTGATGTGACAGTGGGGCTGGAGCTGGCTGGAGGTTGGTACCTGGTGATGAAGAGTGCCCATCCTCTCAGGGAGACAGGGACAGCCGTGCTTAGCCTTCTTTTACAGAAGCTCATACCCCAGAGATATCTTGTATTACAAAACTGGAAGTACAAAGATATTTTTCTTTACGCTTAAAAACCTGTGTTACAGATTTTCAGGAAGTATTTATTTATTCTTCAAATTAGCTGAGCAGGAGAATTAGCTAAACAGAGATGGATTTAGAGATCAGCACAATGCAGCAAGATTAAAAAACCCTTTCCATCTGAATTAATGAATTTCAGACTGCTTTTCATAAACTAGTTTTTCAGAAGTCATCTGTGATGCCTTGTATAAAGAATTCTTAAAGGTAACTTAATGGGATAGAGAAAAGGTTTAAAATTATCTACAGGGGCTGTTGCAGGAGATATTAAATATTGATTTATCTTGGAGTAAGAATCATGCTAAAGAGTGAGGCTTGTAGTCAGATCAATTTATCTGGAATACAAACTATATGGCTGTATTTAGTACAATGTCAACATGAATCTTAAACAAGTAGATGTGAAAGGTTGATCATTTAATCTACATCAATTGGCTTTCTAAATCTTCAATTAAAAAAGAAATCTGAACAGTTCAAACTGAGCTACTCCTAAATGCTTCAGGTGGTTTATCTTAAAAAAAGCTTCATTTAGTCAGTCATGCTATATCAGAATGCTCCTTTGTGCATCTTCTTATAACTAGGAACAAAAATACACAGTCCAAGACTTCTGCGAATCTTGAGTTTTTAATACTTCAAACTTGAAATCCCAGTTTAAATTGTTCAAGTAATCTGGCAAATAACACTGCAAGCAATTTTCTGCTACTTGCCACTGCTGCTGCACTGCCAAGGTTTTGGTCATAATATAAAAGTTGGCTCAGATTGCTCCTAACCACCTAAAACTGATTCTGCTCTGTTTTCAGGCATAAATAGATACCAGTATGCCAGCTAGTGGTACTGGCTAAAACATTTTTCAGTATCTATGAGAATACATAAGTCTCCAGTAGGAAATCCTTTATCCAAGTGTAACATTAAAGCAGGATGCCTCAGATAATTTAAGTGTTACATTTGCTTTTGTTTGTTCTGTTTTCTTTAAAAATATTCATTAGAAAAGAGCAGAGCCTTTAATGTTCCATGACTGAAAAATCCATCAAGCAGATTTATGGCAGGGGCAGTGTGGCATAACAGCCAGTGGACTGGCCTAATGTGCAGAAGTCCTGCTTTCAGCTCTTGGCTTAATCATTGACTTTCTGGGTAACCAGAAGATAATAATTTCCCCTCTCTGCCTGCAGATTCACTTACCAACCTCCATTTTAGAATTATTTGGTTATTACTAATGAGCAGTGGTAATTATTGCATTTGTCTACATATATCATAGTAAAAAGCTCCAAAATACTGATTGCTTCCCCAGAAAAGTATTGTTCTTTCTCCTGTGAGACATGTAAAACATGATCACAGTTATAAAGTACACAAGTATACAAAGGAGTAAGGACAGTATGAGACAGGAAATTCCCTCTTACGGATTGTATTTATCCACAGAGCAGCAAAGAATCTTCCACTGGAATGAGGTGCTGGAATGTTCCTTCAGTGAATTGCATGAACTTTTCCATATATGTCAACTAGAGTGGGAGAATAAGGATAGGGGAAAAGAGAGAAAAAGTGCATTTTAAATGCAGAGAGAGGTAGTAGGACCCAGTTTATGCTTATCCTGAAGATGAGGTCAAAAATGGTCTTAAGTGGAACGTAAGTGGCTAATTTGTGGGTGAAACCACTACTTTTGAAACAAGCATTCAAGGTTGGTTGTTAAGGTATAAAAGCATTTTCTGAATTGTATTTTTGCCTGGAGCTGAAGAGTGCTTAATGGATATCTTATCAGAAAAGTTGAGACAAAACTGAAAATTTTCATTATAAAAACAAAAGAAGGTTTATAAAATCATTCTGCTTCTAATGAAAAGCTAGAGAATGGATTTATGCCAGTGGCACTAGCTATAGGCTAGCAGTTTTCTCTTTGTATATTGCAGCAGTAAAAACACATGATTTTTTTCCACCCGTACATAGGCAGTCATTTTGCTTTTAGGATGGTTTCAGGTGCAAGAGTTCCTGGATTCTGCATGGAAAAAAAAATGCAGAGCTTTCAGTTACCCTTTTAAAGTCCTCTGTCATTATTTTGATTCATAATTCCTTCATGGAAGAGCTAATCCTTGCAGTGTAAATTTATCCCATTTTCTAGGAAGCACGTATTTATTTGCCTGCATTTGCATTTTAGATATCCCAAAGAGAGACTGATTTCTACTTTATCAGTTGTCTCTTTTGGGCTTTTTTTTCTTTTTCTTTTTTTTTTTTTTGGTTTGGTGAGCAACCTGGTTTAATGGAAAGTGTCCCTGCCCATGGCAGGGGTGTTAGAACTAGAAGTACATAATCTTTATGGTCCCTTCCAATCCAAACCATTGTCTTACTCTGTGAATTCAGAGTCTTCATAAATCCAGTTTGGGCAGCTTTTGCCTTGTGTATAAGGCTTTAAAAACATAAATTACGAATAACTTAGTTCTGATTGTGTTAGGGGAATCAGTAAATAAATATAGCAATTTCGCACATGCAGAGTTACTGCTTCGCTTCAGACAGGACATTGCTGATGCAAGGTCTTGTCTGCTCACATAGATACTTACAGGACTGTACATATCTATTGTCTTATTCTTAAACAAGAATAGTTCTTTGTACCAGAAGGTCTTCAACCTACCTGTCTCAAAGGGAAAAATGAATAAGCAGTAAGAAAGATGAAGCATCTTTTTGAGCCTGGAAAAAAACCTGTTTAATTTTTATTCTCAGATTCTGTGTAAACATAAGAACTCCACACTTCAGCCCTGATGCAGTCAAGTGCATTTAGTCCATTCTTCATGTACTCCCCTGGAGTTAAGTACTGATTATCCATGTCCTTGAGGCCTCTGTTGGACTGGAGTGAAAGTATTTGGCACCTTAAAAGATTAAGGCCCATACGAGGCTGCAAGAATTTGCATCTCACTGTTTTGTTTCCTTTTTTTTTTTTTTTCTTTTCCCTGTTGCATGAAGATTAAAGACAGGAGCTAGTTGAGGGGTACATTTATATTATCACAGGCATTACGTACATCATACTTGATATTGTAATCATGCAAACAGTAATCTTCCCTTCTTGACATAAACAGTGAGCAGTACTTTTTCCTGAAGCTGAAATAATCACAGAAAAACATGGCAGTGATGGAGGTACAAGAGGCAAAACACTGCATAATGATGTTATTATCATTGTTCCATTGTCACCCATCCTTACACCTTAGTGATATGATCCTTTTCTCTCTGAAGATAACAAAAGAAGCCTGAGTATAAACAGAGCAATGTATAAGCAGCAGTCATAAAATGCAACCTTGAAAAAGTGTACTTAAAATTCTTAAAAAAAAAAAGCATCTTGATAAATACAGAAAAAGCCTACTTAATCTTTATATGCATGGTGTGCAATTATATATTTACATCCAGCACAAGGCAAGGCATATACTTGAAAACAGTAGCATTTGGTGGGATTTTGCTAACTGCCTTGATTGCATTTCTGATTCTAAATATGAATATGAACATTTAAGCCCAAGTGTCTTTTGCATCTCCAATTTAAACTGCTTCAGGTGTCTTCCTGAACACGGGGTGGAGCAGGCATGTCTAGAGGCTTGTGTTGTTTATAGAGGTAAAAAAAGGGGTGGGTACCTCCAGTGAGTCATCAGTGATGCCTGGGGTTAGATATCCATACTGCTAAAGCCCCGGGGGATTTACCCTAAGGGAGTAACTCTCACCTACACTTCCAATATACAATAGAATTCACATTCAAAGGCTACTGTAATAAAATGCAATAAGTCTAGTTCCTTAATTGAAAAAATACTGCCAAGTAAAGTATTTGAAATATTTGCTTATTATACCTTTATGACTATTAGCCATGTGTTGAGCAGGAAAAGTCGCATTTATTGGGATTTGATAATTGATTATTGCATCATGTACTTGATGTTTATCAAAATTTTTCCAGCATTATAAACGGTGTCCAAAATTCTGACATGTGCCTGTCATACGGAACAATTGGAACAATAGAATGGAAGTATTTGTGACCACATCATCTGTCTTTCTGTTAGCTTTTAGAGGTTTAAAATTAAACTTACATGGGTTTATATGTGCTTAAATTTGCATATTATTCACAAAAGAATATCAGATTGCTTCTGAAAATGTTTGACCAGCAACATGTACACATGTCTGTCTGGATGTGTGTTTTCTGGATTTTTTAAAAGACCTTTATTGTCCCAACTCCCTGTGTGGATAGCAACAGCTTTGTGCTGTTGAGGTTTGCAGAATACCACAATGAAATTGAAATTGGTGACTTCTGATTTCTGCCTTTTTTTTTCCATTAAAAAAAAAAATTGTTGCATTGAACCTAGAATAGTTTTACTGGTTGTTTCACTGCTGTGGCTTCTTGCTAAAACTGGGTTTTCAGCCTGGAATATATTACTAGGTGATTAAGAGAGGAGGAGATTCACAGTTTTGAGCTAATAACCAAATTCTGTTCTGATTCTAATGCACGAGAATACCTTCAATTAAATTTAGTCACAAGCATAAAAATCTTGGGAAACATGCAGATATATGTACAGAATCATGAAATTGTCTAAATTTGGTAAAAGCATTTTTGTTCACTTTGTAGCATTTAAATGGCTGCATTTAAAATACTTGGTAAAAGTGAGTCCGTAAACGACAAGGTCCTACCACCTGCTAAATTAAATATATATAACTTAAATACGTATGCACTTATTCCTTTGTAATATTTAGCCTAGGAAAGACTCCTTTGTTTTGCCATATCCTTGCACTTTTATTCTTGTAAATCAAATGTTAGAAATTTAAATGAACATTTTAAAGGTCCACGAGTAGCTATTGATTTGCTTCTATTAGTTACTTTACAGCACAGAAAAAAAACCAAACCACAGTCCTGCTATTTCCTAATAGAAGTGGATGTCGATCGTAATTGTGTTTATTTTTGTCTGTATCTCAAAAATGCACATGTATGTGTTTAATTAGAAGAAAATGTTGGGGTTTTTTTAATGGTTGCATTCAGATTTCTTCTAATTACAGGCAGATTATAGATCTGATCTATGCCATTTACCAGTTCTTCCTTAAATTTAGCATTATTATAAAAGAAAATTAACTCCTCTCCCTAGAAGGCTCCCATTTATCATCTGTGGAGTTGGTCAGGAGGGAAGGGAGCAGCAGAGAGGATGAGGGAATTTCTCTTTGACTCAACAGTTGAGCAGCTTACACTCTGGAACATGAGATTTGATTACCTTAGCATGTGTTACTACAAATGTTATTAACAGTTGTAAAATTATCCAGGTTTTTTAGAAACAAGTGGCAGGTCAAGCTTTGGACTCTTTCTGACCCCTGGCAAATTCTACAGCATTCATACAGAATTCTGCAGAGTGTAAAGTAGTAACTCCTTTTGTTTTCTTTTCATTTACCAGCTGCTAATTTAATTGATCGTCCCTTTGTTTTTCAAGGACTAGTTCTTCCTCAGACAGTGATGGAATTTCACAGTTTGTGCAATTTTTTTTTTCTTTTAATCTTTACCTTTTAGTCAGTATATAATTTTACTGTAGGCTGCTGCCTGAGTTTGCTGCTGAAACAAAGAGTTAATCAGAATGGTCTCAGATACTGCCATGCATCATGCCTTTGTACATGAATAAAAAGTTGGAAACCGCATGAAAGCAGTAGTTGGGTTACCACACAACTGGATATGCTTAAGTCTGAACGCTTCATAACTCTAACTACTGGGGAGTTGCAAACTTATAAATAACCTTGCAATTGGTTAAAACCATATTAAAACCATATGAACAAAGACATAAAGCATTTGGTTAAGGGGGCTCAGTAAATGCAGTAATCCTGTTGAAAGTAATCTAACCAGGGCAGATCCATAGCTTAGGAGTGCCTGCAAGCATGGCAATAGTTATGGAGATGGCAATATTTCACATGCAGGAGGGCAGAATATTCTCCTTAGATGGAAATATTTGCTATCAGTTATTTTTTTTTTTTTTCTCTTTTAAAAAATATTTTTGAATTGATACACTTCCTACTAAAAGCAAGCTTGCATGTGCTGAAGTCTAGAAACATCTTAGGATCTGCTGAATGCTCCTGATAATCAGAGAATTCATTTAAACCCTTCTTATTTATGTTCAAGCTCAAGATGGCTACTGCTCACAATAGCTGAAAAGAAGCTCTTGGAATTCTGATCCTTAAAATCAGGCTTCCAAAATAATTGCCTGAAGACAGTGTTTACAAGTAGGCTATATGCATTGGCATTTATTTATCGGGAGATTTTTTTTTCTTTTCCTTTAGTCTGCTGGTTTCTAGACTAGATTTTTTCTAGACACTTTAAATTTTGATGAAATTGCAATTCTCAATTTTGACTCAAGAACCTGGTTCTTAAAAGAAGTCTCACAATGTGACAATCACTATGAAATTCTGTTTCTGAACAATTTTGGAGTATTTTCTGCTTGTGATGGTCCTGCACATGTCACATTGTCACATGGAAGCCAGCTGAGGCTTGCCAGGCAGGCAAAGAAATTTTACTGTAAATTCCCTGTTATCTACTTTTAACCTCTTACTTTTCAGTTATGCTTTAAGATGGAAAAATGTATTTAAAAGGGGACCTAGTGACTTCTCTCTCCCCACATCTTTTCAAGCAAGCTGTTTGCTTTGAGGCACTGCAATGTGATGCAAGTCTGTCGCAGGGATGCTGGTCCATGCTGTATGTTCAGAAGGATATTACTGGAACAGTTTATGAACAGAGTAGGGGCCTTCAAAACCTGGAAGCAGCAGTATTTCAGGCTGAAAAATCACTCACTGCACCTCTCTTGGTTCCTGAGATCCTTGAATTCAGGTATTTCACTTACAGAAAAAATAAAGGGCAGGTTATGTCAACATCATAGATGTCAGCATATCCTTCAGTCCTAAAAGCTGTAAATCCTTGGAAAAGGTACACCTTGTATCTTGTAATATCTTAAAATAACAGCATTCCAACAATAAGTTTGCCTGCTTTGCTAATTTAATTTCTCTGTTTTCTTGGAGCAACTCCCAGTGCTATGATATTGAAAATGAGTCCTAGGCATTAGCCACAGTTCTGCAAAACCAAGGGCCATGCTTTTAATCGTAACAATAGTGCCACTATTGTGTTTATCTCCTCTGCCATCCAAAGAATTCCAGCAGTTGCATGCCTGCACACCAGTAGGATGATTGACATTGTTGTAATAAGGTTAATGTTTAAACTTCCCACCCGTAATAACTAAAATATCCAGAGATAAGGCTGAAAGTCAATTTGTAATTATCCCTGCTGTGCCAAGACCTTGCAAAAGATTCTAAGTGGAGGGTAATTTAACTTTTCAGTCCTAGCTGTTAAAAAGTAGTAAGAAGGTGAAAAGCTTGGGGCATTTGTATCTTGGATTTCCAGGGAGGGGAAAAAAGGAGTTGTAATTCCTCCTTGTACAAACTGGGAATAATTTTCTCTGTGTTCTGCTGAAAATGTCCTTTTTATGTTTTGAATACATTAAGTTGTTTGCTGGTTGTTTACTGTCCATGGTACATGAAGGGAATAGATCATAGTTAGCAAATAAGATACTAGAACATTTAGTATAGAATAATTCAATTGAAATACATTTCATACATAAAGACAACATGTGATAATTATTTGTAGTCATTCTAACTAGAGCACTGTCCTCAGAAGAAATAATATCTCTTCAGTCATATGTACTGTGGCTTCTGTAAATGACCCATATTAGTTCGATTTCTAGAAACTGGCTCTTTAAATTGATGTTGGGTAACTGCTCCCATGCTAGACTATTGAAATAAAGGTATTACATCATTGTCCAAACACGTCTACTTCAATAGAAGTATTTGTTTGCAAAAAAAAATAAATATATTTTAAATCTTTTACACAACGATCAGCATGCATGCCATTTTCCATTTCAGGCTAAGCATACATTTCAGATGTGGAAAAAGCAAGCATGTTGAAATAATTTGAGGCATGGGTATAGTCTTGGTAATCCAGAAGGGAGGGGTGCCCAGTGTATTATTACGTTTCGTATATTATTTTTCAAGAGATGGATGCAATCAGTCATCTTCTCGCATATGGTTTGAAAAAAAAACTGTCTCGCTGGCAAGTAAACTGTTATTTAAGTACACAATCCACGGTACTACAGAAACAGTTTTGCCAAAGTTGTCCAAGTATTCTCACATCCTTAAAGATGGTATAAATATCATTTATGGCAAGCCATTTACTTCAGACTATATGGAATGCCTTCCTGCTCCCCTGATCTAAGTGTCCCAGTTTGCATTATGGCCTTTATTGCTTCTGTTTGATGGAGTGATCAGTAAAAATTTAATGACACTATAAAATAATAAAAATGTCATTAATTTACCACGGATCCTGGATGCAGTGGTTGTAAAGTTACATTAATAAACAGAATATTTTTTACAACAAAAAGCATTGTTACGTGGAAACGTATAAATAACGCACATAAATTTAAGAGCAATTTTACTGTTAGCACACACATTATTATGGAATAGCCAATAAGTGTATAAAACATAGTATATAAAATTTTATGAAAATATACTGTGCACATCAAAAATTCAGCTTTTATCTAAGTGCAGAGAAAAGCCATTATTGTGTGCTTACTGTTTCATTGCTGTTCCTTCACAAGATCACAATTTTATATTTGTTTCTAGTCACTTGAAGTTTGCAGCCTTTTTTGAGGCAGGGGCTAAGGCTTCCTTTAGCTTTACTCCCTGCTTCACTGAATCATTCTTTTTACCTTCCACACGTGAAGAAGGAATTGATACTTTCTGGCAGAACGTGACAGAAAAGTTGCTAATTTAATGCAAAGCTAAAAATAATGCCAAAGGGGTTGCAAAGCTTGCTTGGCGACACTGGAAATAAGGGATAACTATCTAGCAGTCTATCTGTCATCACTGGGGCTGCTCCATCACTGACTGTGATAATATGTGAATATGATGGATGCCACAGCCTTGTGGCTCATAACATTTAACATTCATCAGCTCTCACTAACGGGGGCTTTATAATTTAAATATCTTTATTTAATATGCAACATCTACCTCATACATCATAATTTCAAAGCACTTAGAGAACCAACAGTCCTGCAAGACAGTTGAGCAGACTTTAATTTTTTCAATAACTTTTATGTTTTCTGCATGTTTGTGACTGACAATGCATAAATAAGTGCCTAATCATATCACAGAATGGAAAATTAAGGTTTGGCTGCTAAGAAGGTTCTTTTTTCACTTCTTTTTCTCATTTTGAAGAAAGGATTATTTTTACTACATGTTCAAAGTATAAAGAAGCACAAAGAATCTGATTTGTGTTGGGAAGTGCTTTCAGTTTCCTAATGCAACTCCAACTAGCTGTGTTGATCTTGTCCTGAGAAAAGGTTGTAAGTGTCATATCCTAAAACTTTTGTTGCTGAGATTTAAATGGAAAAACTTTAGGAAACTGTACAGTATAAGCTCCATAGCCAGCACAAAAATAAGAAAAAAAATCTGGTCAAAATAGGGGTTAAAAGTGTTTTTCAAGGGGGAGAAAACACCTGCACTGCACCTGTCCATAGCAGTGCACTTTATTACAAGCTCACCAAAATTTTCTATTAATGGAGGTTAGGCAGGCAGCAATAGATCCAGAAGTTGATGTACATGTGTGCAGAGGTAATGCACATGCAGGTAACATATTTGTTCATGCAGCTATATATAACCATTTATTTTTAATGAAGGTATGTCTTTTATTTTTTTAAATCTAGGAATATGAAGTAGAGAATCAATCTGCCTCTCAGTCATACTAGTGGAAACGTGTACTTTTAAAAGATATTTAGTCTATTTTCTCTAGAATGAGTTCAAGATAGAAGGAAAGACAAATCCCATTAAAAAGGATTTGTGCTTACTGGGACAAGCTTCTTCTCTTATAATAAATGTCATATGAATTTTTTGTATTTAATGGAACTGTGAAGGCATCTACTTGATAAAAGCTATTTTAGTATTAAGGAAGATTTTTCTATTTTTCAAAGTTCTCTGTATTTGAGTAAAACCAATGCAAATATTG
>VXBU01002214.1:525434-547838 GCA_013400315.1 Bombycilla garrulus
ATGCAAATATTGACCAATTTTTTTTCTATCACTATCATGATCATTTTCAATACAAAAAGCAAGCAAAGGAATGACTTTAAAAGGTATTTCAAATATCTAGATATATCTAGCTTTGTTAAAGTGTCTCATGAATTAGGAGGCGGTTATAAAATAACTATAAATACAGTTCCTTTGTTTGACAAGAGCAGGTATTTTTATGGCATAAGTGCTTTCATTTTAGTGTTTCTGAACCTTATAATGCAATTTTCCCTTTTTTCTTTCCATGTCAAAATATTGATATTCTTGTGGAAACTTTTTCTTTTCTTTTTTTATCTTTTTTTTTTTCTTCTTCTTTTTGTAGCAGAATATTTTCTGGTAAAATCAAAGAGAATGAATGACTAGAAAGATATTCCAAATGTGCATATTGATATGTAGCTGGGTGTGTTGATTTTTATAGCAGAAAGGTATTTCTCCTTTTTCTGAAACACACTTAGAGGCTGTTCTTCCAAGAATACTGCAGGTGCTGTATTAACATCCTTAAGAAAAAGCTTTTAGTGCAAATATTTTGGAAGAGAAAATAAATGTGTCAAAAGCTGTTTTCTTAGCACTGATCTTTGTTTTTATCTCAACGGCAAATCAGCCCTTTGCAATGGAGCACAGTATCCTTGATAAACTTATTTTTTCATTTTCTCTACCAGTAAGACAGATCCCATCCTGATGATTCAGACGTATTGTTACATTGCACAACATTTTTCAGTAAAATATTTGGTCTCTATTATTGTAGTGCCTTTCTGCAGTCAAATTTTATTTGTAACTCTTTCTTTTCTCTTCAGTTCCTTTGTGTATGTAAGCTCCTTCATCAGCCATGGATTTTACAGAAGAAAACAAGTGAAGTAATTAACCAAATATAAAATGCAGAGTTATTTTGTCTGACAACTGGGAGCTCCTGAGGAACTTTTAGAAATGCATTAGTGCCTGAAATGCCTCAGCTGCATGTTGTGGCAAATCCAATGTCAGACTGAGCTTTCTTTTCCTCTGTAAATTAAACAGAGAATAATTTAAAAAAATCTATGCCTGAAGAAACTGATAGCATGAGGAATCAAAACAGTTCCTCACTTTTCCTGATGGGGTTTCATGGCTGAAATACAATGACAATAGAAGAATTATAATATTGGAAAGCAGAAGTATTTGGAGGCAGAGCAAATTAGGAGTTAAGGCTGTGTTTTGTCCTGAAGAACATTTCCAAGGTTCTACCATCTTTTAGGAGAGAATCTCCCAATGTTTTCTCCTCGTGCCTAGTATGCACAGCACAGAACTAGGTCATTGAACAATAGACTGAACAGCAGTCAGCACTCTACTTCTGCATAATGCATTAAGTATAACATGGAGAAACTGTTCGTAGAGCTGAAAGCTGGTATTTCATGTCTGTAAATTCAAGCTGACATGACATTTAATATTGTTTCATAGTAATGAACAACAAGGTTTCATTCATTCACAAGTACAACATAATGCCAACTTTAATCTGAAGAGGTAACAACAAGGCAAGAGGGAAAACATGCTATGTTCCCTCAAATGAGAACGCTAAATTAATGATAACCATTGAACACTTTGCTACTGATACACAGCACTACAGAGACCACTATTGAGAGACAATATTACACTGCCTTTAGAGTGCCCTTGTCCAGGATCTGAGCGAGGAACTGGGTTCACATATAAAATATCTTTTGGTTTCGTTTCCACTCTCTGGTTCCAGGTTTCCTATGGAGATTTCCAGCTCTCAAAAGCTTTCTGTTTTTCTGGGAGTGGGCATTCTTTTTGCTTTCTTTCTTTTTTTCTCTTTTTTCCTTTTTTTTGTCTTTTTAAGTTCCCTTTTCACTGAGGTGCAACTTAAACTTCTAGACAAAATAATATGGGTTCTGTCCTCTATTATTCCTTTTTTCAAATATTTGTCTCTAAAAATCTCTGCATAAAATTCAGACTTGTGTTTTCACAGAGGTATGAAGGCAAACTTAAATCTCAGAGTGGGGAAAAAGTGTTTTTTTCATTAAAATAACAGTGCATTTTAATACAAACTGTTCTTTCAGCTTCTGAATTTTCATGTTTCCCAAATGTTGATTGTCTTTTTCAGTTTAAGTTGGAAAATAAGTGGAAAGGCAAAGTGAGCAGCATCGATCAGCACTGTGTGCTGCCAAGAGTGTTTTGTATTTGCATGTACAATCGTTTATGCATTATGGCACTGCAGATCAAAATAATCTCAAAGTTTCTGTATATGTTTCACATTTAAAACTGATTTTCATAAATGCAAACATTCAGAATCTGTAAAAAAAAAGGAAAAAATTGTCCCTGAGCTAAAATTATAACTAGATGCATTCATTATTTGTTCAGATTTAAAAAATAAGGCATGTATCGATGCGTACCCATATGCACTGGCATATAATGAGAACTATTCTATATGGAGCATTAAGAGTCCTTCTGTTCTTTTCCAGGAAAGATCAAGGTTTGAAAATTTAGGCCCGCAGTTAACAGGGAAACCCAATGAAGATGGAAAAATTGGCCCCGGTGTCATCGATCTTACAAGGCCAGAAGATGCAGAAGGTGAGTTGTAATTTTGACCATGGGTTATTGAACACTGCACCACAGGATGATATGGCTGAAATACTGCCAGTGTCATAAGTACTGTCCACGTTACATTCCAGGGTAACACTTGATCAATTTCTGTCTGAATCTGGGAGATTTCAGTAAGTTCATAACAAAGTGTAGAGACTTGAAAAGGACTGTGTAGCCCTTTCAGCCCTTCTACAACACAACTGTCTTTTCCCAAGCAGCTGCCAAATAAGTGTTTACATTTTATACTCTTCATAAAATTTAAGGAGATATTGAGAAAATTATCTCAGGTAGGATATATATTTCCCATTTTTTTAGTATTTAGCAGCTTTGAAGAGGGTTAGAGCGTTTTCAGAAATCTGTGCATTGTGCACCACCTAGTCGAGATTTAGCAAGCAGAATTCTATTCATAGGCAGCTATCAAATGATAATGGAAAAATACCTCACATTTTCTGTATGAAAAGGTCTTTCTCATTATATAAGCCTTCAGTGCACTCATTTCAGTGAGAGTTTTATATATATATGTGTGTTTCAAGCCCCAGGTGGAAGTCAGTGTTTATCAGGACTGAGTTGAGTCTCTAGCAGGATTACCATGCATGCTCTGGAAGTGGATGTCACTAGGATCCTCTCTACCCTATGGTCCATTAGAGGAGCACATGTTCATATATAGAAGCCCTATCTGTAGGAAAATTAATGTACTATTCAGATAGAATATTATGAAGGATTTTGCCCCCTCAATTTACTTCTGTTTGAGAATAATTTTGCCCTTTTTCAACTGGGGAAATTCTAGTTATGGCTTAAGAAGGTTAAAACATCTCTGAATTTTTCCGTTTGCATCCAAACATCTGACAGATCCAAAGTCTGCTTTTTTTTCTTGGATCAAAAGAAGAGGACCAGTAAATTTTAGGGAGCTGTTTTTTATGAACTTAATTTATTCATCCTTAATACAATTTGACTGACCACTATTGTATCATCTGTAAACAGAAAATACAAACAGAATGTAGGTGAAAAGTAACTTTCAGATGGGTGTTTTGCAATGGTTCTTTTTTTTTCTAGAAGAAAGAAATCAGGAGATACATGGACTTTCCAAAGCACTTTTTGATCAATCAGTTAATTATGAAGTGCTTTATAAAGAAACATCCATCCAGCAGAAATATTTCATATTTCAACATGTTGAAGAATAATTTTTTTTGTCAGTTTGATTGCAAAGTTGCAAGGGGACACTTACAGATATGCAGCGACTGGTTTAGATGACATCAGGCCTCTGACCCCATTGTGGGTTTAGCTAATTTCCTTCAATTCATGCATTCTCTTCCTAGTATCCTTAATTTAGTATCTCGATACCCCCTGTGGCACTGACAGCCTCCCCCCGTTACTGGATAGTGCAGAGAGAAGCTTTGCCGTGTGTAACCCAAGCTGCAGTGATGTGTGCCAGTGTAAGGACAGTGTGCATGTCTTTCTAGAACTACTGGGCACTTTGAGGCAGGGTGCCTTGCCACATTAGAAATCCGAGTTCATGAATGGATTCAGATTTCCAGAGTTTGTTTAGCAGCCAAGAGATATCTCTGGAAAGAGATGCTGGGTGCATAGCGCTGCTGTTCTGAAAAAAACTTTGGCAGGAGTTTTAAACTGAGCTGCTTATTTGTCCTTCTCGATGTAGACAAGGTGAATTTAGATGCTAGCTAGATGAAAGAAAAAGACATTCAAAATATAACCTGAGTTTTGCCCCTTATATTTGGCAAGCATGCTAAGAAATGGCACTTCTAGCCTAACATAATTTACAGAGCAAGTGCTTTGCAAACAGTGCTGCTGAAATATCAACAGTTTAACAGTGATCTCTGATACAAAATACCATGATACAGACTCTGTCCAGCTTCTAATTATTGTGAAACTATTACAGATCTTTCTAGGTTTGTCAATGTTTTTTTACGTGCTCCTATTATTTTGTGCTTCCAAATTTCAGTCCTGGGTTACTATGAAACTTGACAGCTTATTCTTTGGAATCATAGAACAATTTAGTTTGGAAAAGATCCTTAGGATCATCAGCCCAGCACTGCCAAGTCCACCATGAATCCATGTCCCGGAATGCTACATATTTTAAAAACCTTCAGGGGTAGTGACTCAGCTGCTTCCTTGGTGGCATGTTCCAATGCTTGACAGCTCTTTCAGTGGAGAAATGTTTTCTTTCTATCAAATCTAAACCTCCCCTGGCACGAATTGAGGCTATTTCCTCTTGTCCTATCACTTCTTCCTTGCAAAAAAAAATTCTGACCCCCTTCTCTCTGCAGCCTCCTTTTAAGTTGCTGTACAGAGTGATAAGGTTCTCTCTGAGCCTCCTTTTCTCCAGGCTAAACAGCCTCAGCTCCATCAGCCTCTCCTCATCAGACTTGTGTTCCAGACCTTTCACCAGCTTTGTTCCTCTTCTTTCACCCCCTCTGAGAATGCCTGGTTGCATTTCGTTGTGCTGCCACAGTCATAATCTCAGCTGAATATCAAAGGTTCCTAATAGGTACAGTCATATTCTTCAAAGACTTCATGTGTTTTACACCTTCCTTTCTATATTGTCATTTTTACTTTTAATCTTTTTTCCCCTTCTTTTTTAGATACTGTTTGATTGCAGATTACTGTAGAAATCTTTAGCTAATATTTCTGAGGTTTACATGTGCTTTTACACATATAAAACAGGGAATAGATTTCTGAAGTGATGTATTGATGGCCAACTTTTGATTCCCTGTCTTTTCTTGCCAGAAGTACATCCAGATCTCTGAGGCCCAGGTGCAGAGTGAGTGGAGGGCTGTTCTATCTGTTAGTTTTACTCTCATCACCAGAATTTTAGGACTTCAGAGTCATGAAATTTACTACATTTAGAGAAGTTATTAACAATTTGCAGTGTTCTTTTAAAAGGGTGGTGGGGGCAGGTGTAAGGGTAGGGGAGTGGTGTAGCAGATTTTTTCCTGAACTAAGGATTCCAAAATCATGGAGAAAATGAAGTTTGAGTTGTATTCTAAGTCCCCCAGTAGTCTAGAGCAAAGGGGCTGTGGAAGTGCAGTTTCACTCCCTGCCCACCTGCGCACCTGCATTTCCGTAGGAAACTAAAGTGTGCAGAGACGTGGTGCATGTCTGTCCATCCCAACAGGCATTTGGGATAGACCAGATCTGGGAAGTGCTTCTGATTCCCATAGTTTTGACACAAGATTTAAGGTTAGCCTTAATATTTAAGGTTCATGTAATTTGTTAGAAGACATATCAGCAGGCTTGTGTTTTATGGAATGCCTTTGTAACAGTATCTGGCAATGATTTCTCTCTACTCCTTACATCTTTACTGTAACATATGGCGGTGATCTGGGTTTGACATGATCAGAGTCATGTTTTCCTGTAATTTTAGGAGTGCTTGTGGTACTGGCTCATTGACCAGAAGCTGAAGCTACAGGTATTTTTTTTTGAGTCATGAATTATAAGTATTGAATTTCTTTGAACTTAGAAATTAGACCAATGTGAAATAGTATGGAATAATTTTTTTTTTAGCTCATTGTCCCTGCCCAGTTTGTGAAAACCTTTTTAAGATTAATTAAATGTAAGATTATTTAATGGTAGCTAATTGTATTTCAGAGATACAAGGTTGTCTTCCAAGTTTGTGCTCCTCATAATGAGCTAACAATTATCTGAATGGAGCTCTGAAAATCATTAGCAAGAGTTTTATATTAAATATGACATAAACCAATATTTCTATTACTTCCTTAGCCACCAGCAGTACTGAACTAACTGTATTAAAAATCATGCTCAAACTGTATTTAAAACATTGCCACTTACTGTGATACCATTGATGAATAATCCACAGCTGTTAGACTTGTCTCATTACCTGAAATCCCAGCTGCCATGTTAAAATATCTGATACATTTGTTAGCAAAATTCAAAAACATGATTTGAAAGCCTCATAAACATTTGGTGACTGGTATCCAAAATTATAAACAATAGCCAATTAGAGAACTAAACAAGGATTTCTTTCCTGCCTGAAACATTAACATTTTAAAGGAAACATAATTCTTTCTGTAGGTGGCTTCATAATTTTGAACATTTGAGGTTGTCAGTACTGAAGTATAGCTAACAGGGATGGACACACCAAGACATCTTTGAATGTACTTATTGCTAAACCCTCCCTTGAGCAAGACTGACCTACATCAGCTGACCAGAGTGTATAGAGTGTAGTCATGAGACAGAGGTGTAAGCCCTGCTTAAATTTCAGGTCAGAAAACCTTTGTAATAGTAAAGTATTTAGCATGATAAATCTAAAGTATCTAGTTCTCAGTTAAATATTGGATGATGCGAATAAGATTTTCTGGTTCAAGTTCTAGAAAAAGATTTTCCTTTCAAGGATGCTCACTTTTGGGTGATGGTGCTCCTTCTTTTGAATTGTAAAATGTTCTCAATGTTTGTGGATCCTTCTGGTTTTGTGGATGTGGTGAAATTCTTTGGAAATTTGTAGGAAGTGTGTTTAGATTTTGTTTTTTAGTAGATAGAAATCTGCAGGGTAGACCTAATCTTCCTGTTGACAATTACTGATTTTACCTTAGCTCAGGTTGCATTGTGGTTTCCTTCAGCAGTCATATTCAGAGATTCAAATTCCATCAAGACCTGATCTTCATTCCTAGCAAAGAATTAGATCTATTAAAATGTAATTTTCCTGATTGGATCCTAGGCTCAGAGCAAAAACATCTGAATGTTATTGTTTCTCACAGCGGGATTTTGTAAAAGAGAAAAAATTTATCTGTATCTAGTTTTCCATAGTGAAAGTAAGATGCATTGCAAAGCTAAATTAAGTTTTAGAAAGCAAATAGAAATAGATGAAAATGCCTTATTAGTACTTGACATTTAGTTCCAGGTTCATTCATGTTGATATTTTAGAATCAGGGGTTTGTGAATTAAATTTTTGGCCTCAGAGTTTGCCATTTGGGAAAACATTCAAAAAGAGTTCTGGATCCTCTTTTGATGTTTTTGTTTGCATTTTTCACACTGTAGTTTTCTTGATTCTGTAAACCTCGTGTTTAGCACTTGCTGCTTCTTTCTTTGATACTGTTCTACCAGTGAGTACTAAGCATGGGCCTGAAAGGCAGGTACATGTCTGCTAGTTTAGATAGAAACAGTTTTAAGTAATATGGTGGGATCTGTCTATCTACTTTGTCTGTACCTCTGTATTTATTTGTCCTTGTATTAGACTAATGAGATTTTTAAAGTCTCACAGAGGATAACTTTTGCTATGAAACCTATCTGTAAAGTCAGTTCTTAGAGTCCTCAGCATGGGATTGGCACCAGCCCATCTCCTTAAATCCACTGATTTAGTGTCTGAGTCCTTAGTGTCTGTGTTCTCCCTTGCAGTGCTTGCTGTCTCTTACTTCAGCTTGTAAACTCCTTGGATTAAAGACTGTGGTTTTCTGTATATCAAATCATGGTTTGAGATTACACAGGTTTTAGCTATATCTGTGTGTTCCTCATATCTTTGACCCATGCTCCAAGTAAACTGTACATGCAAGCCAATTGCAAGCTGGATAACCATTGGTAATTGACTGGTTCCTGTAGTAAGGCCCAGCTTAATGTTATTAATTCTAGTTCAATATTTGGTCTGAACCCTATTTAGGACCTCAGTGCAGGCTTGGAGGAGATCAAGCTGACCTGATCTCTTAGAAGAACATATTCCAATTCATCAGTAAGCTTAAGAATCCAGTTCTGCAGCATTTCAGATGATGGATTTGTTGTCCAACATACAAATTCAGTGAATGGTCCAGGATTCCCTTCAGTTAACAGCCAACAGTATGTCTTTTTATGTGCAGGAAATTAGCTCTTCCCATTCATATTTGACTTGAGCTAGCCATATTGCAAGGAATGCGGTAGCAAAATGGGAAATTCTACCGTCCAAAGCAAGGGAAATTAAGTGGTAGAGAAAGAAATGGTGTTAGGCACCATCAAATATTTAACCAGTTGCCAGAATATGGTAAAAAAAAGAGTAATTGTAATTGCATCAGCAGCAGTGAATGTGGAATCCATGGGAAGGAGAGCAATGATGTAAGTGAGGAAGTACAGGGAGGAAGGAACATGGGAGAAACATGAGAGAAGCGAGATACAATGGGAGCACAAGGCTGATCTCTAAGGTTGAGGAAAAACTGCCACCAGTTTCTCTCCGTCTGTCCAAGTGTCGTTTCCTCCCTCCCTGTCAGGACAGCAGACAACACAACCAGTGCCTGGGTTTTGCACACCTATTGGTGCATTATTAAAGGAGCGCCTCTACCATACCCTCAAAGCCTCAACAACCTCATACACGCCCAATAGCAAATAATTGCCTATACAAAAGGGTGAGAGTTTCTTCTCTACTTCAAGAAAGGTTGGCTTTGAGCAGCTGAAGAGGCAGGTGATAGGGAGCCATACATTTCCAGGCAGATCAGCCTTGGCAGGCTGCCAAGACAATCCAAGCCTGTGAGGTAACTTGTTTAACACTCTCCCGTGCAGAGGTGTAAACAGCAGGTAGCACAGGCAGGGTAAAGCATCACCTACTTTTGTGACAGCGATTCGTAAATACCGGAGGAAAGAATTCCTCTCAGTGCCAGAATTTGTCGCACATAAATATTTGTAATAGTTGCTATGGCAGTTGAGAGGAGAAAGATGAAAATCAGAAAACAGTGAAAGCTGTCTGAAAACAAAGAAATGTGTCCAGAGAGTAAGCTCAAGTACTGGAATTTTTATTGCCCTGAATTCTTGTCTTAGGCCTTTGATTGCAAAAACACCACCCCGAAACAAACAAAAAAAAACCCCGAAAAACCAAACCAACCCAAATCCAATAATATTATCTTTATATTTAAAGATAAGATAACTTATTATATATGAATAAACCCAGATGCTGAAGTGTGGCCTTCATTAATTGTAGTTGCCATTTTTAACATCCATGAATCTGATTGTGCCTGATGCTTGAGTGGTATCCTTACATTTTCCAGACTAACTCATAAGAGATAGGAATTTGCAATGAAGTACTTAGGCATGGTATTTCAGTTGTGTTGGATGAGATTCGGTGCTTCAGCCCTGGAGTAACTCAGCACCTGCAGATGGGATAGGAATAAGATGTCTTTAAGAACCACCTCATCACTTTTCTGATGGCAACCACTTCGTGCATCTCACTGTTGCCAGCATCCCCATAATATTTTAGAAGGGGAACTGAAAAACCTGTGCTGGCAGTGTGGGGACTGATCTTTCCATAGCACTGAAACTTATTCCTCTCAAGACACTAATATTTAACATATAGTATGCCTCTCATTTTCAGAATAACAAATCTGGGTATCCTCCACAACTGTTAACTTTTGATTTTCAACTGTCTTAGGTATTCTTTTTTCCTACTGTTAAATATGAGGCTTTCTTGTCTGATGTTTCCAAGCTACAGTAATTGATTCTTACAGAATAGTATCTTTATTTTTAAAAAATACACTTAGGATTTTTGATGTTGTACAATCAACCACTTTTACAATGTCCTGCATTTTACATAGGCGTGCCTATTAGCACAGTTATAACTAAAAGCTTTTCACAATTTCCATTATTTAGTAAAACATTATTTTCGGGAATTTAGAAGGTGGCTGTAAAAAGCAACTGTGGGCTGCAGTTTTACACAGAAAATCTTTGCCCATGAGAAAATTATTGTCACAAATGCTGAAAGCATCAGTCATTATGTGTAGCTATTTTTAGGTGGACTTACTGAAAAATTAAATATTGTAATTCAGTGGTTTAAAACATTTCTTCACACTCATGTACAGCCACCAGGTGTAAAACACCCCGTGGTCCTGATTCTCTGAGGGTTTCTTGGTAGTGCTCCAATCTGACAAAAGAAGCTTGAAGCTCCATAAAATAATTCAAAATTTCCAGGCACAATTGAATTTTCAATTGACGGAGAATGCCACCATTATATCATGCTGAGTGAAGGAGGGAGGAATCTTGCCCTTCCTTAAATCCTTGAGCATAGGGAGTGGAGCAGAAATATGAATACACTAAGGAAAGAACATCATATATTCTGGCTAAGCACAAGTAATCGGTATGGATTCAAACAAGCCCTCTTTGTACAACTGTCTATTTTTCTTAGGCTAAAATGAGAACCATTTTCTCCTCCAGGAGCCTCAGTACCTCAGAAATAGAAAAGTGTTTAGGATCATTTGCCTTTCTTCCATGTAGATATGCAAAGTGTCTAAGCAAGTGCCTAGTGAAGAACTTGGTAGCAAGGGGAAAATATTTCCTTAATTTGTACTTAGATTTAATTTCACAGGATAGGTGGTCCAAAGTGTGTAGGGTGAGCATTGCAGCATCTTCATAAATTCTGCAAATAATAGGTGATTGTGTTTTCAATTTGGCAGGGGTGGTTTCACAGGAATTAAAAAAAAAACCCAATTATTTGTAAATTTTAATGTAATCTCCTATTTCATGGCAAATGCTATGGTAAATGTGGTCACATATTGAGACATGCCATTACCATATTTGTAAAAACATCTTCCTGGTTTTGCTCACAAATCCCGAATGCCCAGGGGTACCTTATTTGAAAACTTAGCCTGAAGAACAGCTCCTGTTATCACGCTGCTTTTGTTTCTTTCTCTTCATATTATATTATTTACTAATTGCATTATCAGTTGTTGTAATATCAGCACCCCATGTGGAAGGCAAGAAGAAATGGTATATGCATATCCTAGCCCCAGTTCCTTGCTAATTACTGATATAAAAATTGAAAATACTGGATGGAAGGAATTAGTTATATTGGTACAAAGAATGATGCTGCATCATTCAGAAAGTGACAAATTATTGAACATTGAATGCAGGAGATGGGGTCACTAGAGGAGTGGCTGCAACACATTTTAAAATCTTTTCCTAAGTATTCTGCATTTCTCAATATCATGTAATCTGAGGGAGGTGGTTTTGTAAAAGCCTCTCCCATTGTTAAACATAATTCCCTTTTACAAACTACATTATACTTAAGCTTTTAAAAATCATTGTTTTGGTAAAGAACATGTGAGCAAGCAACAGCCACACCTTGAACAATGCATCCATCAAATATGAAGTCAGGCTGCCTTCTTTCTCTGTCCTTAATTCCCATCTGTCATTTCTCCATCTTAAAACAAAACAGAGCATTGACTGAAGTATGAATGGATCACTATGGCCCTTGTTCAAACAGGAACTTTTTCAACAAAAAAGCTTTTAGGGATGACTGAAGACTGCAGAATTAACCCCTGTGTTTTAAATTAATGTTGTGTTTTCTGGATGTTCTAGGTGACACTCATGTAATGAGAAATTTGAAATTATGTGAATAACAGCTATACTGGCAGTAAAGCTGTTACTTTTATGGAAACACTTTTATGTTAAATAGATTAGTGCATTCTTTTTTGTATTGTTTTGACTTTGAATATGATTAATATAGTAGAAATAATTTCTTTGCTGGTAGACAAGCTGTTTTTTTTTCTGAAAAATAAAATCAAATCAGTAGATCTTGTCAGACACCTAACAATAATTGTTAGTATTTTTTCTCTTGGATTAGGCTGGTTTCATCCATGATTTTCCTTTCTGTGGGCCTCTATTTTCTGCAACTGAGTATGAAATAGAATATCAAAGGGAAACAACAACAACATTTGTGGATTAAATAACGTAGATTGTTGTTAGATCTGATGACTGGCAGTCCCTTACTTCTGGCATCATTACTTAGGTTGAAAAACTTTCAACTTAAATATGATTCATATTTCTTTTCTATCAATAACATTAATGTCAGAATGGGGTTGTTAGCATTTAATTAATTAGCTGTGAAGGGTCTTGAAGTCTGCAAGTGGCACATGATTGAAAAATATGATGACACTTAAACACCTCCCCAAATTTATAGTAGAGGCTGATTCTTCATCCCAATTTCTCTATAGATGTTTCATGGACCTTCAGAGTAACTCTTATGTTAGAGCACATATGTGACTATGTCAGCCACCAGGAGCTAAAGTCAGGCCTCAAGTCCTAATTAATTCAGTTAATATCCCATGTAATTTAAAGCATTATTCCATTGTTTTAGCTTTAGTCCATGCCAAATTTCCATGAGGGTTAGATTTGCCATAGAATGTGGTCAAGAAATCTAAACTGTTTGTGTAAGCCATCAAGCAAGTAGCTGCATTTAGCAGTTTTAATTCATTTAAATAGCATAGATTTGGGTGCGGCTGGCTGTGGAGCATGGATGTGCTAGCAGCTTATTTAGAATTACTGTTTTGGTATTTATTAGGACACAGCTAACAATTCAACTTTAAACTCTGGTGGGTGAACTGGTGGAGCTGAGAACAGTTGCTTTGATTTCACACGCAGCAGATACTCCACTCTTAATTTTAGCTTTAGACTTTCAAATGGGGAAAGATGTATATGCAGGTTGTGAGTATGACTGTGAAAACTGGTGCTGTGTTTTAATTGAGATTAAGTATTTTGCTTGCATATGTAAAACAAATGTGCTAAAAAAAGTAAACTCGCTGCCACCAAAACTGAAAACAAGGCACTCTGGAAAATATATGCTGATATATAACTGGCTAGAATTTCCTTCATTTTGCAAAGCCACGAGCCACATGCATCAGCTCACCACAAAGTCATTAGGTCTTTTTAAACTCAGATGAAAAACATTAACAAATACCACAAAAGGCTTTAGTATGGCCCCTTTGTTCATTCACATATGGCAGTTTATAACTCCTGCACCACTTGGGTCGTGTGTTTGTTTAAGCTGCCTCCATCAGGCCAGCCCTGAAAGAACAAAAGACATCTTGAGCAATCCTAAGCAGGAAATGGGCTAATCTAAACATGGCTTGTGACACTATAAGTAGAATAGAAAGGGGAGGGATTGATTAGTCATTAATGTCCAATTGACTCCATATGGATGTTGCAATAATAAGGCCTTTTTCAGTGCAGTAGCGGAGTTATTGAATTAGAGGTTTATGTTTCCTCAGAGCTGACCTTAGGGAATTCCCGGTTGGTTCTTCTTGTTGATGTTTTAAAGAGAATGGAGTCTCTTAGAAGGGAAAAGAGAAGTCTTATCATAACGAAGTATTGCTTGGATGTAGCTAATCTGTGCTACAGTATATTCCCACCTCTTAGTATTTACTTAACACATTTCAGAACCCTGGCAGGTGAAAAATTTTAGAGGCCATTTAAATATTGCAGTATTTAATGAATTTCCTGTGGCTTTCCCAGTTTTTCTCCCCATTCATCCACTGACATGGAGCCTGTGAGAAATGTTCAATGCCCAAATTGCAGCTGAATAATATTTGTTTAGCATTTGGAACAAAAGCAGCCTGACAAACAGAACATTTGTGTCACCCCTGTTCCAAACCTAGCTATGTTTCCAAGTGGGTATTTTGCCAGTGATGACAAGACATGCCAGTGAAGACAATGGTTCATGGGGTATCCCTTTATGTTGCCTCTCCTGCTGGTAATACGGAATGAGAAAATCTGAATGATGTTGGGGATGAGGAAATAAGAGGCAGGCAAGGGGCAAAACAGATAAATGTTACTCTACAACTGCTGCATGTCGCTTAGATTACAGCAAAGTAGTAGTAATTCTTGTAACTTTCTCTAAAATTGATAACCCAAAATATTAGTTAAATGACTGCTCTTGTGTTCTGAGCTTGCCAAAGCTGCTCTTTCCATTCTGTTATTTCCATATTTGTCTTTTTCTATTTGATTTTGAATACTGCTGCATGTTTCACAAAGGCTGCATTTGTCTGTACTCAGATTAAGAGCAGCACAGGAGACTGCTAAGCTGGTATTTCAGTCTCCCTGTTTTTCTGGCATGTCCATGTTTATGAGTGACCCATCTCTTGCAGTAAAAGAGTGACTCCTGTTTGCATGTTTATCAGGTTCTGGTCTCTGCAGTGCTGTATTACCACAGATATTTTGGGGCCAGATATTTTGGAGGTCACAATCAGTCTTTTGCAAACCAGGCAAATATGTCACCTCAGCTTAATGAATAACTGATGATTTTCATACCAGGAACCTAGAAAGATTGTCTTTCTTTCTGTGCATTCTGTCTTGGTGTGTGTCCACAGAAGATGATCTGCAGTATATACCCTAGATTAGCCAGATTCATTATCTGGGGGAAAGTCAGGGGAAATGTATCACTTCAAACATGAATCAATGGCCATAGTGTGAAGAGTAATTCAGGAATAACAGGGTGACTGATAAGGATCTCTTTCTTTTTGCTGTCACTTCTTTTCTCTCTTTCCCTCATCTTTTTTCTCAGCCTTTTTTGCTCCTTTCTATCACATCTATTATTGTTTGTTTTCTGGTAAGGTGTAAAAGCCCAATCTCAGGTTTTGTTGTAGATAATGTGCAAAACAGAAGGTAAACCCACATCCCAGTAAAGAAAGTAGGATTAACCCTAATGTGGCCAAGATTTCAGGAAGCATGCTGAGGGATGATGCCTGTTTTACAATTAATTTCATTAGTAATTGTAAGAAACTCAGATAAAGACAGGAATAAATAAACAATATAACAATTGTTATTTTATGTTTTTTAACATTTATTTCACTTGAGCATGTTTATCTTTCTTTGTGATCAGATTCTTTTATCATTCTAATGTTCTCTGATTAGAGAGCTCTTTAGAAATGAAATATTGTTGGAAATTATTTTCATAAAGCTGTATCATTTTTTAATTTATTCTATGGGGTTCTTTGCCTTAGTGTTGCCTCTAGAGCAGTATGGAATCCAGCTTTCATAGAGGGGTTGCCCATCATATAGCCACAAAAAAAGAAACCCCTTCTTTGATCTGATTTTAATTTTTAAATTGTCGAAGTTATGACAAGTTGAGCAAATGTAAAGGATCTAGGAAGTAAGGCAGTGAACACATCCAGAAGCTAAAAGTGTCACTTTGAGGACAGCCCCTGTCTTTAGGCCAAAATATAGAATTCTTTGCCAACTAAGCCACTAGGGCAGCCAAACTGTACTGCTTTTGCAATAATTAAAAATTCTGACCAGGGTCTTAATTCTGAAAATCCCTCCTCCTGTGGTTGTAGTATGAACAGTAACTGGCAGATAGAGCATTAGTTACCATAGAGAGATGATTATCAATTCCTTCTCTTGACTTGCCTTTCACTGGTAATACATTTCCATTTTATCTGTTATTTTAGGTTTATTAGTTATTAGAATTTGCTAAAAATATTTTCAGAAAGATTTAGAACACCTACTTCTTTGCACTTGCATATACATTTTCTTTGAGCCTCTGTCAGTACTAACTATAATTATCACAATAGGAAAAAACTCCATACATTGTTAACTGTTGAAATTGTTTTTATAGGGCAAAATAGGGCAAATAAAGCCAAAGCATCTGTTTGACAGGATGAGGTACCTAAGAACAATCGGGTTGAAAGCTTGATGTTATATGTTTCAACTTGTAAAACCTCACTGAGTGTATGTGTATTTGTATCATTAGCACCTCATTTCTAATCTAAAAAGGTACTGAGACCTTCTGACTTCCCCCTTAGAATCCCATGCTGCAAGAACTATTTTATTGTAATGCTTTATATGCTGAATATAATTCTGTGGTTCTGAGACAGAAGAGTGCAAAGATTTTTTGCAGAAATTCATTTTGCAAATGCTTTTGTGATGGCCTATAGGTCAGCTTGCAAATATTTCCCCAGAGATCAAGCTCAAAGAACATCAACTCCTTGGCTGCTTTTTCAAGTCCTTCAAGTATGGACTTGCAGAAAGTGGATGCAGCCAGAGTTGACCTTCTTGGGATGGTTGTAATTTATTACTCCAAGTAAGAATTGTTTTCTAACATAACCTTTCTATGAGAACAGATAATTTATGGTGGTTTTCTGCCTTCTTTTTGTTCCTTTCTTTTTTTTTTTTTATTTGTTTGTTTATTTTCATTCTCTCTAGATTACATCCAGATTAAAAAGCCACCTATAATCTTGCTCCCAGTAAAACTACTCTTTCCCTGCATTAGGATTGAAAAGTCCAAAATTTTGTTAGAAAGGGCTAAAGACAAACTCTTCCTTAGCTGTAGTGAATAAGTACCTTTGGGAAAGTAAAAGATGGAAAGACATCCTATGGATTTAAATATGTCTTTCCTGTGCTGTGAGTAGAGCAGCTGAATAACAAATTATAACTTTCATATAAATAATTTAATTTTTTTTTGTCACCAGCTTCCTAATTGCCCACATGCTAGCATCATATTTTCATTACATTATCTTAAAGGATAGAATAACTGTTACATGCTATGTTTGACTTTTCTCAAATTATATAGCTCTTTGTCCCAATAAATATTTCAATGTTGACTTACTACGTTTGCAACTTATTGAAGTTTCTAAATAAATACATCCTCTCTCAAAATATGGTATCTTTAATATGTTTGTGGTCCAAGACTTCTGGCAACATTGGACAGAGCCTCTTCAACCATTCGCCCCCTCCTCAATTGGTTCTACCTGCAGGTCACTGCAAAACTGCTCTTCCAGTTTTCAGTAAAAAGCTGACTGCAGCCTCCTGTAAATGCAGAGCACCTGTGGCATGGTGCTTAACTTAGAACAGGGTTAAAACAGTTTTGCAGCTCACATTTGCCACAAACCTGTCTTCTTTTATGTGCGGGCATGTTAGTATACAAATTGCCAAATTGGTGTCAGTTGTAAAGTAATGGCATTGGAGGCATCATAAATTACCAGGGTGATCCTCAGGAGAAGACACTGCTGTATGCGAATGAGTGTTTTGCTCTCAGGGTAATGTATGTCTTCATCTGGCCCAGTAGTCAGCATATTGCCCTGTGTTGATGGATATAGTCAGCTTGAAACTGCATTACATTTCACTGCACAATAAACATGGCTGTCAACACCATATAAAGCAAAATCAATTTATTCTGTATGGTCAGTGCTTTTTAAATGAAATTAATGTACTGTGGACCTTGTGGCAAAAAGGTAGTGTATTAGTTATGCATCCTCTATTTTAGGGCCCCTTTTTCATGCAAATGTGTTTCTTATATAGCATTTTTAAAAAGGTATGCCTATATAATGCTTTCACTCTGAATTAGGAAAATTGATTTTTGTACAACTAAAAACTTGTGCCTGTATTCAGTAAAACTGTAGTGTTTTGTTTTACTTACTGTAAAGAATTAATCTTCTATTATTTGGCAAATAAATTCATGTTGGTAGCTGTAATAGTTTATTAAAAAAAAAAAAAAAAGGAAGCCTATTGCTGTACTAACTTGTTGTCAAGTATCTTTCCTTTTCAAGATATTAAATTATATGACAAGTTTGATGAGGTTTAGGACTAAATATGCCACTCTCCCACTCTAAATGCTTTTTGCCTTTTTTATAGCTAAGGTATAACTCTAAAAACATCTATTATCATCAGAATTGCAGAAGTTTTTTCCAGTAAAGGCATGCCTTGGTAATCGGTTTCTCCCAGAAATAGTTCTGTACCTCAGCTCTGTGATCTCTAAATCCCCATGAGGCTTTGTGGTCAAGAAACAGGGCTGGATGCATTGAAAAACTCAGTTAGGGCTGGCATGTACAAACTGAATTCATGGCAGATAAAGACAGGACCCTGGGATGCACTAAGGAACAACAGGCATGGAGCTAGAGACCTCCTTTCTCACTTTGGGGTCTCCAATGTGCTGTGCATGTACCTGTTGGAGGCAGACAGCTTTATTACATATATGTGGTTCAAATGCTTCAAAGCACGTCTAAAATTCCATCAAAGCAACTTTAAAACATTCAGCTCCAAATATAATCTGATCCATCCAAATGGCAGCACATACCCGATGCACTGTATTTTATGAAATGTTTGGCACGTGCTTCACTGCTCAAGCAGCAAAGTTGTCGATGGCTTGTGTCAACAGACCGACATCAGTTCGGATTCTCAAATGTAACTTTTATGTGAATTTTGTTGAGCATTCAGAGAATGTGTTGTATGGTAAAGCCCCAAATGGAAACTTTATCAGATCTCCATGTCTTAATTGGAGAAATACCAGTACAATTGGTTTCTTCTGTTTGATGTTGGTTCATCTCAGATGGGCAAGCCTGGCCAGTTACACTGAGACCACTGGTTGGCCCATCTCTCTCTCTCACTCTTTCTCTCTCTCTCACAGACGTGACAGCAGGGAGAGAGAGAGAAAGAGAGAGAGAGAGAGAGCGCAAAAGAGGCTAAAATAACACAGCACTGAAAGCACTTTCCTAATCCACGTAATAATCTTTTGCATCCATCTTGTTTCCTCCTGCCCTGACGTTACAGGGAGTAAAGCAGTGAATGGCTCTGCCGCTAAACTACAGCAGTATTATTGTTGGCCAACAGGAGGGGCCACGGTGGCTGAAGCCCGGGTCTACCGGGACTCGCGGGGCCGCGCCAGCAGCGAGCCCCACATCAAGCGGCCGATGAACGCCTTCATGGTCTGGGCCAAGGATGAGCGCCGGAAAATCCTCCAGGCCTTCCCCGACATGCACAACTCCAACATCAGCAAAATCCTAGGTGAGTGCGAGGCAACGGGTAACAAGTCGCGTTGGCAGGTTTGGATCAGATATTGGGAGGAAATTCTTTACTGTGAGGGTGGTGAGGCCCTGGCTCAGGTTGCCCAGAGAAGCTGTGGGTGCCCCATCCCTGGCTTTGTTCAAGGCCAGGCTGGATGAGTCTCTGAGCAACCTGATCTAGTGAAAGGTGTCCCTGCCCATGGCAGGGGGGTATGATCTCTATGGTCCCTTCCAACTCAAACCATTATACGGTTCTATGAACTTCTTTAATTTTAAGAATTTTTTTTTTTGAAGATGTTCACCAAAACAGGAATTACTGAAACTTATACAAATGAGGATTCATGGCTTGTTTTTATTTTAATTCCAGTTTTTTCCCTTTCTGCCCCTCTCCTAGTACTTTTTACTCCCAACAGAGTCACAACATGCTTTAAAACTTAGTAGCATTGAAAAGGAATGTTTTGTGAAATCTGTTGCAAGAGTGTGTCCCAATAAAATCCCAATAATTGCAAGATCCCATTAGAATGCACCTGAACTACAAATCTCCTGAATGCCAAATGGGATAAAGTTAAAAAGTACAAAATCAGAATCAGAGGTTTATGTCAGACAGTGCAACGACAAAGAAGGAAACCTGGCACAGTTCAAAAGACCTGTATATGCAAACCTCACATCTAGAATGATGTTTGGTCCGAAACATTGGAATGTTCAAAAAGCTAAACACTACAAGCATGCGATTAAAATGTTGCTTAGGTAAAAGACACTGTAGCTATTATTTAACTTGTATAGACTGGGACAATCGGGGAATATTCCGTGGGTTTTATTTTGCCACTGTGCAAATAAATGGACTCACTTTTGAGAAATTTTGACTTGCTTTTTAAGACCTCTCTAGAGAATTAGAAACATACGTGAGAATGAGTGGTGAAATGCTAAAACCTATATTTGCTTTTCGAGTCTTTGAAGTGAAAGACAGATTCCAAATGTAGCTCATAATAAATAAAAGTAAAAATCAAGTTTCCTCTGTAATCATTTTATTGTAAACTCTGAGTTCAAATACAAAGTTTGTTGCATGTTAGTTCAATCAGAGGCAAGAATACATAGAAATAAATGTTACTTTGTCCTAAAACTTCCAAAATCTTTCTTAGTAGTTCTCATATTTTTGTCTACCATATAAGTAAGTTATATGAATAGCCTTTCAGTTTTGTATAAAACCTTCACTGTTTCAGTGTTGGCAGCTGTAGGGAATCTATATTATTTGTGTGCATTCTGTGAAAAAAACTATTAGGAGCATAGTAACTGTATTCATTAGAATGTAAACTTCCAGCATAAATATTTCAGAAGTGCCAGCAATTGAGTGTTTGTTAACCATGGAATTAACCTGTCAGTATCTGCTCTGCCACAAATAAGTCTATGTCCATATAATATCTGTGCAACTTTTCCAGGACAATGGGAAAAGAGACTGAAATATTAGAACTGACACAGAATATTGCTGGCTACGGATAATATTTATACAACTTTTCCATTTGTTGATGTATGAAAAATGTTGGTAAAAGAATAGCTTCCACCCACGTTTACCACAGCTGTAATCATTTTATTCATCTAAAAGACACCAAAAAGCTATTTTCTGCATTTCTTATTCCCACCTCTATTCAAGTGTTTAGATAGCTCCTTACAAACAATGCAAGAGATCTGAATACTTTTGCCTCTTCCTGTGTACACTGTGTTAATTTTTTAACTTTTTTATTGGCACAACTTTCAATGAGAGTTTACAGTACCTGAAGTGGTGTATATAGTTACAGTATGCTTTCTGTTTTACTTTTTATCTTTCCAATATGAGTTTGTGAAATGTAACTTTCTTGATTCAGTTCTGTGGGCTTATTAGATCTGGCCAGAAAATAATATGCATAATAGGATTTAAAATAGGTGTCAGAATTATGCCAAGCTTATATCAGAAGTTCAATAAATTTAAGACGCCTAGACAGCAAAGGATTGTTCATAATTTTGCTGAATCTAATAAGGCTTCATACCTTTTTCCTGCTACATAGCAAGTTATTAATATCTATTAGCAGGAGTGTATAAACCAAATTCTCATAAAAATATCAAAGAAGCCTGTGTCCCTAGGCAATGTGTTAGGCTTTTAACAGTGAAAGTATGGCTGCAGACTTTCCTTAACCATCATACTGTGCGTGGTATTACAGAGGTATGGAATTACTCACAGATTAATGCTCTTATTGTAAAAAATTAACTAGTCTGTTTTGCAGCTGAAAGGCTGAGATTTTGAGACTTAACTATTGATTTTAAGTGCACCCTATTTAATAGAGATTTACATATGCTTGGTCTGAAGCAATATCTGAAAGTCAGGGTTCTTTTAAGGTGTCTCAGGCAAAGCCAATATATGTGCAGACTGATGTAAATTTAAATCAGTTTATTTAACTAACTTAATGAAAATTTATTATGGCGAGAAGGCACATTGAACTGTGCATGTGTAAAGCTAAACCCTCTTTATCTGAGCACTCACTAACATTTTGTGTCCGTAGGATCTCGCTGGAAGTCCATGTCAAATCAAGAGAAACAACCTTATTATGAAGAGCAGGCACGACTAAGTAAAATCCACCTAGAAAAGTATCCTAATTACAAATACAAGCCTCGACCAAAACGTACCTGCATTGTGGATGGGAAGAAACTGCGTATTGGTGAATACAAGCAACTGATGAGGTCTCGAAGACAGGAGATGAGGCAGTTTTTTACTGTGGGGTGAGTACAATTGTTGTAATTGTTTTCCAAGACAGAGCACACTGCTTGAAACCAAATAGACTTATCTGTTTAAGTCACTGACTAGTGTCATTTAGAAGGAAAGGATTTGAACCGGTAAGACCTTATTAAAAACATAAGATGGAATATGGAGCTATCAGCTTGCCACTGAATGCTGATTATGAGACTGATTGTGGAATTCTTTAAAGTCAAAAGAAGTTGTTTCCCATTAATCTGAAAGGTTTGAATCATGTCTTTTGTGAGTTTTTAGTAAGCTAATCCATTCTGGGTTAGTAATGACTCCAGCATCATTTCCTAAATTAAGGAAAGAACAAAGAGAAAAATACAAAGGATTATTCCTGTGTAGAATAAGGAGTCGAGAAAAACACAAAGGATTATTCCTGTGTAGAATAAGGAGTCGGGAGAGGGGGAAAGGGAGAGGAGTAATAGCAGTTGCATGAGGAACACACACGAATGAATGGTATCACGGTATGAAACTACCAGAAATTTTGTTATATATAGAAGCATGTAAAAAATAGTTTTTAGAAAATAAGTTTTAGAAAGAGTCTTTCAAGTTGTGCATAGATAGACTGGGTAG
>VXBU01002214.1:547885-561411 GCA_013400315.1 Bombycilla garrulus
GGTAGATTTATAACTCAAAATATATGGCCCAAAAAGATCCTGGCACAGTTTTAAGAACATTGTGTGTGTTTTTAGTGGTATTTCCTCTAGTGCTCTAGTGTTCAGCAGAGAAAGCAGCTCTATGAAACATCTACAGGCTAAAGATAACACAAGTCCAGTGAAACAACTGCACCATAACTGATTTCTCTCTCCTGGTTGTTTTTTTTTTTTCTTTGCTTATCAAAATGAATGACAAATCTTTTCAGTTATNATCTGTGATGCTCAGTGCTCTAACACAATGTTTCTGGTGATTTACAAAGAGTCTAAAAGCTGTCTCCAGTGCCAGCCTTTCCAAATTCACAATGTTCTGCTTATTTCTCTAATCACAATAGTCTCCTTTTGTTGGGTACTTCACTACCAGATAATTGACCTTGACGTCGATTATGTGCCCTCATTTTTGGCTTGGGATACAGAACTCCTGTTGCAGTCAATTATTTTGTGGTGCAGCCTGCAATAATGTGGGCTCTTTCTTCAATCAGTAAATAGAAGTGGTTTTGATATCTTGAAATAGCCTTCCAGTCTATAGTTACGACATTGTTTTTTATTCTTCAGTCTAAGGGAAATTGTTTACTAATAGTCTTCCATCAAAATTTTACATAGGACTTTCAACAGAAGTCTGAATTTATACAGCACATCACAAATTATATTCAGATTGAAGGAATGAAATTCTAGTTTACGTCTTCCAAAGCAGATTGACAGACCAAATCACATCTAGACAAGAAACGCAAAAGAAATGCCAAAACAGCAGTCTGAACAATTTGATAATTGTTTGCTAATTCAAAACAGTATTAAGCAGTAGCATTTTACACATTAAATATGATTGCTAAATGGGACTGAATATGGATAATGGATTTAAGAAACATCTAAAAGTGCATACCTAAAGAGTGATATTTCTATTAAAAAATATATACTTAAAGCTATTCAAAACTAAACTGGTGCAGCCTAAATGTAACATCTTTCTCATATATCCAACAGTGTGACCTCGAAGACCATGAGAATGTCACCATTTTTGAAAGGATTGTTTCCAGTTCCTATTTATGCTAAGTCCACTTCACCATGTCCTGTCCATGTTGAGGAAGCTTAAAGTAAACTGCCTTTGTGCAGTTATAGGATGATTCACTGGACTTCACCAAAACCAATGACTTTTAGTAGTGCAAGTGATAGAAAAGGGATTATGAAGTCTAATGGATGCATTCAATAAAGATGAAATGAGATCCATGTTGCTGTTCGATGTGAATATAGATTATGGTCCTGAGGAATCACAAGCTGGGATTTAAAAAAATTATTTCATACTTCCCTGTGACTTCTCACTGTTGTCCCAAATTCCCCTTTTCCCTCAAGAATAATTTAAAACAAACTTATTGGAAAACACCATGTAAAATTAGTGAAAAAGCCAGACTAGAACATCTTTTTTGAACTGAAACATAAAACATGGAATCATTTGTCTCAGCAGAATAGTTTTCTGAGTAATGAAAAGCAACAGTTCTTCCAAATCACATTATAACTAAGTGAAACATAGTAACTGAACCCATCAGCTTCTTAAACTTAGTCTTCCCTGTGTTTAACATAAATAATACATAAAGCATCAGCTGGAACAGTTTTCCTAACTGACCTCACATCCCCATTATTTTTCCACTGTTTTGATGGAACAACATAAATCGTCCTTCAGAACTGTAGACGTGAGAGTTGAGATGCCGTTTCCTTTTCAGAGTGAAATAAGAGACAAATGTGGTTTTTCGGATTGAATATGCTCTGTGTTTACAGTAAATATTTCAGTGGAAGATAGAGAACAAAAGTACAAAATAGACTCCAATGAAATGTGCCAAGTGTTTCATACTGCTTGAAGTACTGCTGGGGTTTTCTGCTGATTTTTTTTTTCAATTAAGTTGGGAATGAGTTCGCCAAGATGGCAACAAAATATCATCACAGATTAAAAAGATAAGTAAGACATATGTGAAGAGTCAGATACGCATTCAAAACAGGTGGCTAAAAGAAATAGTAAAAAGTAAGAAAAATGTATGTTTTCATAATTGTGTTTGCATTTTTCTTATACCAAATTTACATTTATGTAATAGGCAATCCAGTAAAGGCTAGTTCCTGTCAAAATGTACATTTATGTATTAGGCAATCCAGTAAAGGCTAGTTCCTGTCAGACTCTTTTAGGGGATAATTCTGCTATGGGTGCAACCTCCCACCACAAACATGGATTTCTCCCTGGCTCAAACTTTCTTGATGCAAAATTCTCACAGTGCTCACTTCAGTGAACAAGTCTTTGATAAACTTTGGTGAGATGCACAAAGGGAGTTTAAAGAATCTCAATATACAAACTAACCAGAATTTAGAATAAAATAGAGAAATAAGCTAATGAATGGCCAGGTTTTGTTCTGAATTTTGAAGAAAAACCTCCAAAGAATTGAATGAGAATGAAGATTTCTTGGAATAAATTGGGCAGGAAATTAACATTTTCAGATATTTGTTGTATATCTGATAGATAAAAATCCGGGAACTGCCAAGTATTTTAAAGAACAGAGTGGAACTTACAGTGATGTAGGCCTTCTATTGCATCCCTACACAAATGAATTTTGTTCCAAATGAAGCAGATAATATACAGAAATAATTCATATTTAGTGCAGGGTATGTTAAAAAATTGCTGCTTTCAGTCTAGGGGAAGCTGATTCTGAACCCAGCTTTGTCTTTAAAATAATTGAGTTATTTTTAATAGCAAAATTATTAATGGAACTTGTGAATGGTACCTCTAGCAATCCCAAACAAACTTCAAGTGATTTACAATTTATCCCCAACAGTAGGTTTTTGTAATGCATAAATAAATGTAAGCTAACAAATGGATCATATATAAACCATAAATTCAGGTATTTTAAGTTGATTCTGTCTTTTGTTGCCTTGTCTTAAAAAAGATAATTCATTGCTCATTTTTACAGTCTAATACACTCTAAATAGAAGTATATGCTATATACATTCTCTGCAAAATGATGTAAGCAGTAACTTTTTTCTGTGCTTTACCAGCATAAGATGTTTAGAATAAAGCCTTTATAGTGTTTATAACTACTGTACACACGTAGTCTGAATGTTGCTAGGCTATGGTTTTGAATAAGTCTGTAATATTATACTCCTGTAGCTTGAACTTAAAGCAAGTACACAATGGGTGCTTTTGTGAGATTTACTGTTATTTCATTCCTTATGGGAATGTAAGTTTCAGGGGTGTGTAGCATATGAGCGTTTTCCTTAATGCAATCAATTTTTGCTTCAGACATTTAAAGAGCTGTCAGAAAATGGTTGGGAAGGGATCAGAAAACAATGGTCATTTGCCAATTTAAATGTTTGGCTGGTTTGGCAAAAGTCAAAAGAGGAACATTCTCCAGAAAAATANATCTTTGGCCCCAAAGTGGACATGTTATTAGTGCTGGCAGAGTAGAGGAAAGGAACTCCTAGAGTAATAGTCCACAAAAGAATTTCTTTGTCAAAGAGGAGATGGTGAAGAGAGGAGTGGTTTGAAGCCAGGGTACGTGGAGATGTGCCACCATTCCTTATGGATCTGAAGAGATCAGAAGATTAATGTTGCTTTCTGGAAATCTTAACAGGCAGAAAACTTCCATGCGCAACTGAGCTGAATTGTAACCTGTAGCTTGCAGGTAAAGTATGTTTTTATCTCCCCCCTCCAAGGTTCTATGATTGGTAAAACTGTAGGCAGAGGCAAAGATTAAGTGTGTGGAATTTAATGTAATAAAAGACTCCATTAGCATGAATGCCCTTAAGATTTACAAATATAAGAAAACATATTGGCCAGAGTTGTAGGTTAGAAACTCCAACTCTTCCTTTCAAGGAGAGTAGTGGGAATTTAAACAAATACTCTGTTTTCCTCCCCCCAAGAACTTAATTACTTAAGAAATGATAACACTCATCTCTAATAACATATGCCATCCACATAGTTCGTGATATTTTAAAATAAGGCTTTCTGGGATGTAATGTAGCAACTAGAGCAGAATTTACAGTGACAACCTGATCAGCTCTAAATAATAACAGGTATTAAATCAGAGGTAGGTGTCCAGTTACTGGGGGTGTGTAGGTGCCCATGTTTAAATGCTAGCAAATTTTTTGCTAGCAAATGGGTAGCAATTTGAGACCCTTTCCAATTAGGTGGTACAGTTACCACATGTTTACAGTTCCACAGTGAGATATAGGTAATTTAAAGTTATTACCCAGCTGGCAGCAGGCATGCACAGCATGTCTGATTTTTGTTTAACATATAAAAAAGGACTGCATTTATGAATGACAAATTCAGTAAGCCTTTAACTTCCCTGTTATACCAATCTAGTTCTTTGACAATTAGATTCATTCAGTAGCTTGCCATGCGTTTGTCTGGTGTGC
The DNA here is from genome assembly GCA_013400315.1 of Bombycilla garrulus. Classification (NCBI taxonomy): domain Eukaryota; kingdom Metazoa; phylum Chordata; class Aves; order Passeriformes; family Bombycillidae; genus Bombycilla; species Bombycilla garrulus. The sequence continues at coordinate 552,311 of VXBU01002214.1, forward strand.
TCCCAAGTAAAAAGTACCTCTGTAACTTTGGCTTCTTTATGCTCAGATGACCTTTTCCTTTTGAAATGGGTGGAACTTGGACAAGTCTGCCCAGTCCCACAGAAATGTGGATGTGCAAAAGAGTTCTGGTGACTTGAGAAGTGTTTGAACGAATACCAGGATTTCTCTGTCCTTTGGGTCTTAGCACTAATAACCACCACTTCATCCGCATATCTCACAGCATTGTCTTAAGCAGGCTTTTTAAAATGTTCTTGCTGCTTGTAAGAAGGCAATTTGCTTCTGAAAATTGCAAACTTTTTGGGGAGGGGAGCTGTAGACGTGGCTATTAATGTTCTGATATTTAATGTCATCTGTAACACAGCAACAGCTTCGTCTCAATCATTCTTTGAGTAGGTTCTACAACTTCTGTTACAGGAGCTGTGAAAACTTTTCTCAAAGCATCATTTCGCATTGATAATATGGTGCTCTTTGATAAACAACTGACAATGTTTTGTTTTGTGAATTTATTTATTCTAAGAAATACTGGTGAAATTAGATGGGCAGATTAGGAAGAATTAAGTGTGTATGGCCTGGTGACAACTACATAGATATTTTCTGTTGACCATGCGTGGGTTTCTTTTTCCTCTGCTTTGTGGAAACATTCATTAATGTGAACATTTTCTGCATCTAAATGTTGTGGAGGAGATATGTATGGGTTTTTTAGCAGTAGTAGTTTATACTCCTGAAAATATGCAATCCTAAACCAGAAATGTTCCCATGTGAGGTAGGTGTTCAATTTTATGGATAAAGTATTGAAAGATGTTTGCAGAAAATCACTTGCAAGCAAATGCATTGGCTGAAAATTGTTTTCACAGAACATTTATCAGACCATTTAAAAAGTGAAAATTTAGTGAAAAATCCCAAGCTGTTTGTAAATCATCTGCAAATCATCATTTGCAAACAGGAGTATAATGACTGTGTCAAATGAATTACTGCGTTTTTGCTCGCTGCTAGCCAGGTGTACGAGACTTACACAACAGATGTTTGAATTTCTCAAGCTGTGCAGAGGCTGTAAGAGTCAGGCTAGCAGGACTACATGGCAAGACTACAAACTATTTTAGTAGTGTGTTACATGGGGTGTTCATGATTTCTCTGTATCACTACCCAAACTTGAAGGACTGCAGCTTCCCTGTAACCCTCTAGTGTGATATTTATCAAAATTAGAGTTTGATCAATGAACAATAAGGACTTGACATACAGATTTTTTAAAATAAGCTTAACATTATTTTATGTATTGATTTAACCAATGATTAGGAATTTGTGGGGCTGGTTTATAAAATGTCTTTTGAATTTAGCATAGAATGACAGAGTGGTCAAGTTGCAAATTCCTTAGATGCGGGGATCTCCTTAACCCCAGGAGACCTCGCAATACGTAGAAAAGTCCAGGTTTCCGGCCTGTGCTGCTGAAGGAGTAGTCTGGAGTCGTTTTTTCCTGTTCTCATGGCAGTTTATTAAGTCCTTATCAAAGGTCGACACAGAACGCGTCCAGAGACACACTGTGTGCCCACCCCGGGTGAGCTGTAATCTTTTATACTAAAAACTACATATTAAATGTTTACAATTAAGTACCAATCTGTTTCTCCTGCTAAAATTCTATAATAGTTCATTCTTACGGGGTCAGTATTGCTCTAAAGGAGGTTAGGAATACATTGAAATGTATGATTCTTTAAATAGATTATGCAAATAGGCATGCATGTTCAATAACTAGTCAGTACAAAATCAGCATCTTCCAGGGCAGATGTGTTATTTTTTATCAAGTACTTTGCTTCAAAATCCCAGTCTTACACATTAAATCCTGAAAAGCAAATGGCTTTTGGATGATGGATCCAAATAAAAATCAAATGCCAGCAGTCAAATGTCAAAATAATGTCTACATGACATAGGAGTCTACCTAGCACTTACATAGTAAATTAGATACTTACAGTTTCTGTCTGCCATGTTAGGTAATCTTGAGGTCCTCTTGTTAACAGACACTCTTGCCATGAGTTTAGAGGATTTAGGTTTTGGATACATGATGGCTACAGTAGCAGGCAGGCATCACATGGGTGCCTGAAGCCTTTTGATGGTCTGCGTCCTAGTGCTGGCTTGTATTATGGTCTAAATCAACACACACAATACATAAAAGCATGTCTGGTAATGAAGAAAACACTTTGCTTCCCAGTTGTCCTTTGGGGGAGATAATGAAAAAATACCATAGAGGACTATGAGCCCAGAGGAATACGTGGAGCCTTTCTAGGAAACCACCTGCTTTTCTTTCCTTTGGACTTGCAGAAGGTCTCCCCTCCTCTAAACACAGGCAGTGACATTTCCCTCTTATTTTCTTTCCAGACAACAGCCTCAGATTCCAATCACCACGGGAACAGGAGTTGTCTACCCTGGTGCTATTACCATGGCAACCACCACGCCGTCCCCTCAGATGACATCAGATTGCTCCAGCACCTCTGCCAGCCCTGAGCCCAGCATCCCTGTCATCCAGAGCACTTATGGTATGAAGACGGACAGCGGAAACCTTCCTGGAAATGAAATGATAAATGGAGAGGATGAAATAGAAATGTATGAGGACTACGAGGATGATCCCAAATCAGACTATAGTAGTGAAAACGAAGCCCATGAGGCAGTCAGTGCCAACTGAGGAGTGTTCACAGAATTAAAGTACTCAGACTCATTTGGGTTTTTTTGGGGTTTTTTTGAACAAAAGTTCTTAAAGAGCCTGCATGCATGTGTGGCTCCTACAGTTACATCAGCAGAATGGTCTTAAATGTTTCTTATTGTGTGAGACAGATTGTTTCCCTAATTTTTCATGAACTTGGGTTTTTTTTTGTTTTTGTTTTGTTTTGTTTTGTTTTTAATTTAGATGAAGACATAACTATCAGACATCAGGACTTGAAAACTTATATGAATCAATAGCTGTCTTACAAGTCTTACCTTTTGTCTTTTTCCGTTTGGATGCTGATAAAGGTTTAAGTTACTGTTTTAGAAGGGGGTTATACATTCTCACTCAGGTATGCTGTGCCAGCCTACAGGTTGTGAATGTGTTTTTATTCTGGATTATTTTAGAAAACAAAAACTGCAGATTTCATATTGTGAAACAGAACAAGTCCGCAAATGTGCACACCTGTGCATCATAGCTTGTCTTTAAAAAACAGTCTCTGAATTCCATTTTTTTTCCAAATGTATAGCTGAACTTCTGATGTGCCAAACTTTTCATAACTTTTGAATCTTAACATTTAAACAAAAAGTCTTAAAAGGAGACACTGTAAAGTCTTAGACAATCCTTTGGCATCTTAAAAAAAAGAAATAATTATATAAAAAACCTAATTTTTTTCCAGAATATGGTAAAGTACTCAGGAATCTGGAGACAGGATATTCTTAATTAGTGAACATGGTTGCCATAGTGCATGTGCCCAATTGCTTTTGCCTCTTGATGTGCCATTAGTGTGAAATTTTAAGTAAGTAAGCACAAAAGAGCGATCACCAGCTATGGACGGGCCTGTCTTAGCAGTGTGAGGCCACCTCTGATTACATTCTCTACCCCTTTGCTTTTAACCCTTGCATTCAGTCTTAACACATTTTCACTTAAATAATTTATTCATTCCAGAATGTCAAGGGTCCAAATACTTAATATTTATTTTTAAAAGTACAGTTGGTGGCATTACACTTACAATTCCTTATTGATATTTTAAAGAGCCTCTTCTTTCCCCTTCCCTAAATCACACAGGTATATGAAAATAAAAGTGCACCTGCTACTAAAATGAACATGACCTTTATGAATGAGAAATTCACTTGTTCCTCTAACACTGTATGTTCAAGGAGCACTTGGAAACACTCTGCTACATGTATTGCAAAATAAAGTGAGTACTTTTATATGTACATGGAGTACAAATACCCCTAAAAATGTGTTTATAGTTACAAACCTCTACACTTAGACGGCTAAGGCAGATGTAAAATCCAAACTGCATTTACAGTCCACCATGCTGAAATTTTAGGGCCTGAGGAGCCTGTGGCAAGTCACGGCTCTGTACATCATGTTCCTATTACTACCTAAAGGAACTGTGCTACCTTAAGTATTTATGCAGTGATTTATTTGTGAGACTCCGAGTGGGGGAGAGAAGGCCACTCAAATATCTAATTGCAAAGGTGGGAAAATAGGCAATCAAAAATATTTATTGTATATTAGTCATGTGGGAATGTGACTTGTCAATCGCTTTGGGATCTTTGGATGTAAGGTGCTATAGAAGCTAAAATTTCTGTTTGTAATACTTCTAGAAACAATGCAATTACTGGAGAAAATACTGGGAAATATGTAAGAGAGGCATTCAAAGACTGTGAATCTATTCACAATGTCAAAGATTGAGAAGAAATTTCCTTTATTTTTTCCCCTCATACTCCAGTCCTGTTCACAAATAGATCCCTGTATATATATAGTACAGTTCCTATAGGCCTGATGAATAACTGGGCTGAAGCTCCTCAACTCCCTTCGCTTTTATTTGGAATTGGCTGTGTTCAGCTCACTGATGATAAATTCAGGCTCAGGCTGAGAGGTACCAGTGGGCCTAGAGCAGCTCCTCTGGAAGTCTGGGAGCATCTTCTCCCAAAGCTGTGCAGGCTTTGCTTCGGCCAACGACAGGAGCCTGTGTTAGTCTGGCTATCCTTGTGCATCCTGCTCTGCAGACACTCCTGTGAGCTGCAATGGCACGATGCTCTGTGGAGGAGCAGTCGCCTTCCCCACAGCCCCACTGACACCTGTTCTGGCAGAAACAGCCTTTTTTGCCACTGTAGGAATTGCGTTTCTATGGGAGAGAACGACCCCCCCCCCCAAGACAAAGAAGATTGTTCAATTTACAGGACAATTTATAAAGATAATGGCATAGAAACACAATGGTCAAATTTCTCTGACCATTTTGTAATTTGGAGCAAAAAAATTATATTTTTAATATTTATTTAATTGTGTTCTGAGTCCATGTCTAATAAGCAATAAACTGGTCTAGCCAAGTCTTTAAAGGCATATGCTGTGTCATTAGCTGGTGAGCGTCCTCTTTAAGCTGGCTAAGGTGCTGATAGAAAGTGGTTTTTTGTTCTTAAAATAGCTTGGGAATTTGAACTGCTTTTAATACATTCAGCTCAGATTGGGGGGGAGGACATCATTATTTCCTAAAAAAATAAATAAAAAAAATATTTATTAATGTCTTACATAATTCACCAGTTAGAAGTATCTCTCCCTCCCCCCATGTCACTTTCTTTCTCTCTTGCTCTTTTTTTTTTCCCTGGTTTTGTTGCATAGGTAGAATGCTGTACTGCTAGGATTGTATTTTATGTAATTATTTTTTTGCACAAAGGCAAACATTTAGATTAGTTGGTTAATTTTTTTTTTTTTTAAATTTTATGACCATGCCAAAATAATATTCTGCAGGCTTGTGGAGAACAAAGGACTGTTCTTTAGGACTGAAACTTGATTTTGCTTGTAGTACAAAAAAAACACACACTCACAGATGTTGTTTCGTAAGTGTTATAAGCACTGGATATAAATGGTATTTTTTATCACTTCTGACTAATGTGAAACTGTTGTACGAAAACTACATGAACAAAAGTCATCTGTTTCGACTCGTGTGGGCCTGCCTCACAGTTGCCGGATTTGAGTCATTTTTATGTCTTGTTATTTCATTTATTTATGCAAAATACATGTATGTATGAACACTTTGTTTTAGCTCCAGCCCTGCCTCAGTGCTGATGCTCTGTATGTTAAAGCCACATTCTTGAAAATGACTGGCTGTTCAGGAATCACCAGCTGGTAAAAATTGCGTTTACTGGCTGGGGGAGTGGGAGGAACATATTTGAATCTGAATTGTGCCTATGAGCGTGTTATTCTATTTATTAGCCGACATTGGCTCTAAAATGTCAGTAGAAATCAAGAAAGGACAATCATAAGAATGAAACCCAACATTTTTACTTTATTAATCGGAGCTCAAAACAAAGTTTTTGATGAATTTACCATCTCATTTTAGATTTTTTTTTTTAATTGTGTAAATATAACATAGGAAATAGAATTTTATTTTTTGTTCATGGATACTTAGTGAAGTATAAGTTATGTATTTACTTTTGTTCTATATCAGTGTATGTTGGTCCATATTAAATGCTGACAAGTCACTGTACCTCATGTAGATGCTGAATTTACACCCGCAGTGTGAGTGCAGTATTGTGGACCTGTAGCTGGGACAGCAAGATGCCTCACTTGTGCTCTCTCTGATTTTTAATAGCATATTCCACAAACAGGGAATACTTTCTTCTTTTTTCGAAAGTTGATACATGAAACATGACAAATTTTGGCTACATTTGATTGGAAACACAGTCTTCTGAGTCCAAGTAATACCAGTGAGGTATTATGCTTAACTAGAATGGCATTTGGAAGTCAAAAGCATATCCCTGAAAGATTAAAATGACTGAAATGGCCCTTGCAATGCAGGCAATACTCAGTAATATCAAACCTTTATGTTGTACATTCATTTAATCATGTTATTTTTATATTAGTCTATAATACCAGAGAAATTATTCACACAGTACGAAAAGAGGATTCATGGAATCGCTTCTTAAGCTTTGTGTTTCAGGCCCCTTAGAAACTGACTGGAAAAATAACTCCATTCAGGAGCACTAATATAATAATACTATTTTCTCTGTGAGCAGTTTATTTAATTAACAGATACAATATATTTTCTTTTGAAAAATTATTAAATACTTATATTCAAGAGAAGAAGACTCCCTGAACAGTCTGATACCAGCCAGAATAGTTCACTTCTTCTTATTTTATAAAAATGGAAGATAAAGGTCCCAGTGGAAGCCATACTGCTTTCCAGGGTTTACATGCAGAAACAAGTCTGGAGAATTGGCCAGATTCTGGTCTGCCTGTATGTTTGGGCATCACCATTTAGCTTGTGAAACCACCTGCTGAGAGTTCACAGGATCCCCATGTGCTCCTAACTCAGTGTACTCAGGTGCAGCGTGAGGCAGGGGGAGGGAAAAGACGGGATGGCTCTGGGATGGAAATGCAAACCCAACGGCAGCGTCAGTCCCAACAAACACGCTACCCTGTGCAAAGTGTCCAGCAGCCAGCTGTGGGCAGCTTCTGCTTTGGATATACACAACACAACCACCTCCCAGTGCCGTCTAATCTCTGGGCTGACTTTCTGGATTTTGTTTTTTGGCCACATGAAAGCCATGGCATTTCAAATTATCTCCCAGCAAAACTTTGTACAAGATTTAGACCCCATCCTCCCCCAGAAAAACACTTACCTACCTGCTCGATATGAAGCATGTTAGTACTTCCACAGAGGTCACGAGGACCAGTGCAGTGGTGGTGTTAAGTGGGGTGAACTCTGCTGAGCCAGGGCCACAGTGAGAACTGCACTGGAGATGCAGCCAGCAGGATGTATGATAGAGTTCTTCATGTTTTTATGAGAAGTAAATGAATGGGCTTGGACCCCTTGGTGTTTTGCATGCTTTTTTAAGATTCAAGTTGGCACTTAAGCATGTTCTTTTAAAAGAATAATACTATATGACCTCATTTGATCTTTTACAAAACACTTTTTCCTTTAAAAAACTTCTAAACATTTTTTTTGTACAACCCATTAAAATCTGTGATTTTTCTCGGATCAAGCTACAATTTTAATATGTAGCAAATGCCCTGCTACAGAAGGAAAAAACAATGTATGTGCAAAACCATTTCATTTTAATCTGATACCCTTTATTAACAACCAGAATTGTTGGGAAATAGTGACAAAGAAGTATTCTGAGATTTCACACACTGGGTAAAAAGGGGTAGGGTGGGGTGAGCTGAGCTAAAGGAAAACTTATCAAATTGGTATTTATGGCAATATGAAAGCTATAAAGCAACTTAGTGACATGGCTTGCTTTGTAATTTCCGCTTTCTAAAAACCACAAGTGAGGTCCTTGGTGCTCTTGGAGTATGGGGAATGTGCAAATATTTAACTGTTTGTATGCTGCACATTGCAGACCTGCTAGTGTGCATTCTCCGTTTGTCTTCCTTTGTCATTTGTGTTTTGCTTTCCGGAAAGCAATGTTGTTTTTTTTTTTCCTTGTACCCTTCTTCAGCTTGTAGCAAACTAGAATGCTTAGCATTTATGTTCATTCATTATTGTATTTCCCATGTAAAATTTTTTTTATTACGTTAAGACAAGCTTATAAGCTGTTACTACATAACTTATCTTACTGTAACTCTTATTTCCTGACATTGTAATTTGTTTGTGATGTATATTGTGAGATTGTACTCTATGTTAATTTAATCAGCACAATTCACTGACATGCTGGACTGACATGCTAGCTGCTGTTTCAAATTGTAAAGTTTGTGTAGAGCTGTTGGGACAACTGAGACTCTCTTGTCAAGGTACTATGCTTTGATTCCTATAGCAACACCTTGGGTGCAGCTCTTACTGGCGAGGGCTGCTTGTTTAACAGCCACTGGCTACTTCATGGGCAGGTTTTCTTTGTAGAAATTCTATATACAGTGCAGGTACCTACCTGGGCCCATGGCCGGTAATTATTTGGGCGTTTAGAGGAAAAACTAGTGTCTATTGCTGCTTTGAATATGTTTTAAAGTCTGAAAATGTAAATAGTTTATCAAAAAAAAAAATCTTGTACAGTCCAGTGTAAAGTTTTTAAATGAACTTAAAGGTTGCCATCACATCTCACACTCTCCTCTTGATACAGTAAAAAGAAAAAAAAAAGAAAGAAAAAAGTTTGCTAAGGATATTGATTTAAGAAAAAAATCTGTTCTCAGATTAAAAAAGAGAATAGTTATTCTTAGCTCTGCTTCATTGCATAAACAGACTTCTTGGATTTTGTTGTGCAGTATTGACGTGAGGTAAATTAAATATTAAATAATCTTTCAGTGGTACTTTTAAGAGTCTTCTCCTCCTCTGCCTCAGTTATTGATGGAAAAGACAAAATTGAAAGACACTGTCCATATACAGTATGTTCTGGTGTACATTGGCACCTTACCTACATGTTCTGGGTGGGAGGGATTTTTTAAAAAAATTTTTTTCTTTTTTTTT
>VXBU01002214.1:561454-666823 GCA_013400315.1 Bombycilla garrulus
TTTTTGCACAAGGTGCTTTCCTGATATGTTAAACATGTCATCCTTGGGTGATACAGTATATGCCATGATAGGGGTTTAGACCCCTCAGGGGAGTGTCTATAAGACTGCCTATTTATGCTCATTTACCTCAAGACTGTCCTCTCTACCCTTAATCTATTCACCATCACTCCATCTTTTGTACTGCTGTTGACACTTACAAATTAAAGATAAATTTTGTTTTATGAGATGTGTGTGTGACGTCTTCTATGCATCCCTTATTCCTTTGAATTTAGTATTAAAAACTGACCATGATGAGTTGATGGAAAAATGCAACTAGGCCTGTTCAGCTGGCCTCTTGTAAATTTGGTGACTGAGCTGTACAGCTCTTATGTTTTGCTCATGCCTTTCTAGTCCATGTAGGCATTTATCAGCCTCTGAAATCTGTTAACATCATATGCTGTAAAAGACATGCATGATAACCAACCTAATTTGACAGTACACACTGAATATATTGTCAATTTTGTGTGCAGGAAGTTCTGTTGGTAGCAACATAATCTCTGAAGGATTTTTTAGTGAGTAGAAATGAGACAAAATAGTTCTCATGTTTCATCTTTCTTTGCCTTCCCCTTTTCTGCTGCATATAACTTTAAACAAGCTAACCTAAGTTAAACAACAAAAAGCCTATAGTTGCCATATTGCCATGTTTTTAAATTGGTGTGTTGTGATTGGTTTCTGACTTAGCAGTTAGTCGTGGTTCTCACAGGAAAATAATAAATGACATTGAAGCGTACTGTACTGAAGCAGAAATGTAACAGAGCCTTTTAGTTGTACATTACATCAGATTCCAGTCAAGTTTCAGTTGGTGCACAAACCACCCTGGAACATCCCAGTGGGATGGAATCCTTTCTTCCTTGGAGAGAGCATCATACATAAACTTGCTAAAAATGACATTCTGTACTATGAATCTGTGTGGCGGAATACTTCAAAGTCAACAGTGAATGTTAATGATGAGTCTGACCAGCATGTTATAATGTATAAGTACATAAATATTGACTTGTGCAATTCAATCCAATTTATTTCCTTTGTTCCCCACACACACCTGTTATGTGATTTTTCACTTTTTCTTACCAGAATCTGTACCAGGCGTCTGGAACACGCTGGTGTTGTCAGCTGGGTTGTTACACAAGTACAATGAAAAGCAAACCGAGCAGTAGCTACAAAAGGTCACTGCTTCCTGCAGCAGTAAGACACAAACTGTTCATGTGACATCTCTAGGTGCCAATCTAAAAACTTATGCACTGATTGGCACATTGTACAGCAATCTTCTGAACAAGGCAGAGTGCTGGGGGCTAACCTTTATAGCAAGGGCAACACATTTGTTTTTCCTGGTGCTGTGGAGGACAGCACCTCTGACCAACTTGCTGTCTTCCCTGTGCTGGTCCGGTCACCCCAAATGGTCATCTTAGCATTCAGAAATTTGCCTTATAATACAATGTGTGCACCAGGTCACCGCAAGGAAAAGGTAGCACTGAGCTGGATGAGTAATAAATGAGCTCCTAAGTTACCGTGGTTATTCCAGTCATCACCGGAGGGCTCTACTGCACTGGAAGCACCAAACAAGAGACAGAGCACAACAAATATGAGAACTGAAGTGCCCCAGATGCTCTCGTCCATTCTCCTGCTCTCAGATGTTTCTCTGGCTGAGCACAAACTCTGCTCACCAGCTGCAGGTTCCTCTCCTGCAGGGAGCCCTCAGGATGGCTGCAGTTTGGGGTTTTCAAGATTACAAGGTACAGCTTGAGTCTGTCTCCCCACTGGGATTTTCCCGTGGCGATTGACTGCTAGCCCAACAACAGCAGCTCATATGGATTGGGAGGAGGGAGAAAAAAGTAGTAGTTGATTTATATCTTTAATATATGGTTTATAATAGAAAATATGAGCTCCAGGTTGTGTCTCTGAGCAGTTAATGACCAGCTGGGTTAAGGGCCTTCAAATACTGCCATCGGTCATTGACTGCCAGGAAGTATCCTTCCTGTCATCTATTACTCCTTAATTGTATCAAGACCCACTACAGTGGAAGACTGTTAAATCTGGGGATTAATTGGAATCTGACCCTCAGTAAGCTCTAATAATATCAAGGCTGTTGCAGGTTAGCATTGGGCTCCTTGACATGACAGTCCATAACAAACTTCTTCAGAGCTGTTCTGCTTTGTATTAATGCCTGCTGGATGACTGACACAGTAAACCATAATTGCCCTGTAGAAATCACTGTGGTCAGTTGTATTAAGAACTACTTAGGGACAATTTAATTTACTTTGACACCACAAAGTTTAAAAGCTTCTCTCCGTGTATTAAAACCTCTTGGATTTTTGCTCTTGTATTTCATCAGCAAAGGATCACTGGATAAGAAAAAAAGGTTATTATTTGAGCTTTAAATAATGCTCCTCAAATAATCAAATTGCAGAAGAAAAGCATATTGATTATTTGGGTCCTTTTTTTGCCACTCTTCTGGACTACCAAGATGTGAGAAGAAACCAGGCAGGCATCTTAACTTAAATTTCAGAAATGGGATGTGAGCTCAAAACTTGCAAACATGAAGTGTAAAACCCTCTGAGTCTTGCATTACTTTCACAACTTCCAGCTTTAATTTTATGAACAAGGTACCTCACAATTCAGATGCAAGCTTTCTTTTAAGTCAGGCCAAAGGGGTTGTATTTTGAAATCAGAAAATAGAAATCTGCTGTATGGCTCTGGATCATAGCAAAATAACCCTAGCCTGCAAGACACTACAATCACCAAGTGGAAAGGTATCTCTGTCACTAAGCCCTCATAATGGCTAATAATTTCTTTCTAGCTACTGTATGTTCACAACTAATTAATCACAAATAGGTTAAAAAATTGAAAACACAGTAACTGTCTTACTGGATTAGACTCCTAGTCCTCCTGGCCCAGTAGGTTTATGTTCAACAGTTGCAACAGGAGATAACAGCTAATGAGAGCATCTGAGCCTGGCCAACATCTGCATCTCATTCTCATGTTCCTCAGCACTTACAGTAATTGTGTTGGGCTATTAATGTGTACAATCCTTTCCTAGTCAGGAACACAGGCTGGTATTTTGGTGGATGAAGTGACTGAGGGCAAATTAACATTGAAGTTTGCATCCCAATGAACAGCCTTGATAAGGAGTTTTTTCAACAGCCCTATTTATTCTTTTTAATGGAAGAAAATCAGGGAAAACAGTCAGTTTATGTTCAGCTGAATTGCAAAGACTCTTATGTGATCCAAAATACTTAGGATGATAAACTTCTCTCAATTTTTGCAGAATCTGGTTAAAACCTAACAGACTTAATTCAGAAAATCTGGAGATCATAGATTTTAATGATCAAATTACTCAATCACAATGAAATATCTTTTATTCAAACATCAGGAAATCCACACTTGATTGCAGACTTAGTTAATTCCGCTAGAATAGCTGCAGCTGCTGGAAAACCAAAGGCTAAGTACTGGAGAGGGAAAAAGAAATCCCCCTAAATCCACCCACCCACCCAAAAAGAAACGCAAGGCTTTTGCCACATGTTGAGAGATCATGCAGGGAAAAGGGCTTTTGGAAAAACCTTTAGGTACAAGATACCTATTTTGTGGAGTGTTACTGTAGAAACTAGAAAGTTCCTCTAGTTTTGGCAACTACAATATGGGTTGAAAGAAAAAAGTGAGGGACAGTCAGTTTATATAATCTTATTTGTATCAGCTTCTCCTGTGAACAGAATCTGCAGAACCCCCCTAACGCTGCTGTGACTTTATATAACACCAGCTACAGATATCCTAGGAGGGAAGCACCAGATATCCTAGCAGCTTTAGATATTTTAAGGGAAAAAAAGGGCCTTATTTCAAGGAAAATTAATAAGTATGAATGTTCACATAATGTTATTATGCTGATCTGCAATAATCTGTGCTAAGAATGGCACCACTTCCCTTCTTCTGTGTATACGAGCATGAAAGTGTAATAGTTCCTAAAAGATTTATGGCTCTTTTATTCTATGATAGATGGTTTAATGTTCATTTGCCGTACTTGCAATTCATCAGTTATTTAAGGTGGTCCTCTAAAATTACAAAATTATGGGAAAATTAATATAACTCTTAAAAGCACCAGCTGCTCCCACCCCTCCATGGGGAAGACTGCTAAGCTTGTCATTATGCCCAGTTCTTACTCCATCCTGTAGCAGCAGGGCTGAGGGCAGGCGCTGCTGGCATCCCTCATGTGCTGGCACACTGCTGCCCCCCCTCCACACCCTCAGCTCCCCTGTGGACTCCCTACCCACCCCTATTCCTTCTGTCCTCTTCACCTTGTCCTCCCACAGGGCAGGAGCAGTAGAGGAGCAAGGGGCAAATGCAGCATTCCATTCCCTCACAGGGCCTCCAGTCCCTCTCAGAGATTATTTTGGGTTTATTGTGACCTGAGAGGAAGCAGGGAGTGTTTACAGCATTTACAGTGTCACATCTGCCGAGGGTGTTGGTGCTGCGTGGCTGGAGTTGTGGGCAGCTCCCTGGGAGAGGCTGCAGAGGGATTGTGTCATTGGGAAGGGATGTGAGGAGCACAGAGCAAATGCTGTGACTCCCAAGGTGATGCCAGAAGCAAAAGTGCCTTCAAAAAGATCTCAGGATGGTGACAGGAAAACACAGTTTTTCTTCCTCCTGCAATTCAGTAGCCAAAAGATCTGAAAAGTCAGAGAAAATCTGATGATTCAACTTATAACTTTGAATTTTGACCCAGTCTCCATTTTTTCCTTCTTCAGCCTTTGTTGCTGAGGAATTGTTTTGAATGTATCTGTGCACCCATGCTACCAATGCTGCAGTATGAACAGAATAGCTGTGGGTCCTGTCCTTTAGACTCTTCCACACAACTGGTTCTCGTTGGACTCTGAGCTGATGCAAAGGACCTGATGGGCTAAGTGCCCCCAGCTGACAGGAAGTTATGATTTTTCTGGGATAAACCTATCTGGGGTGTGGAGAAGTCAGAGTTATTTGAGAATCTGTACTCTTATTTTCTGTTTTTCTTACAATAGAAATAAAATACAAATATTTTGAGCATATTCTTATATTTTCCTCACAGTGTGTTTTAAGGTTTAATGGAGGAAAGAAACAAATAGATGTCTGGTGTAACTGAGCAATCTCAGTAGGCAAAGAGTGTTTGGAAAATGCTGTGATGAACAATGTAAAAGAATTCACTAGCACTGTCTTTTGATAATCTGGGTGAGAAGAGTTAAAAAAAATATATTGTTTGATCAACACTTCATGGTATAAAGGATAGTGAATGATTTTAAATTACCTGGTAAATATTTTTTTTGAGATACTGGGTTGCTACTCTGAAGTTCTGAGTACGTCCTCCTCCCACTGGTGTCATGGGAAAAGGACAGTTCCTTCAGCATTCGGCAGCAAGCGCACAGGATTTTTCTAGACGCAATCCTAGGATTCATATTAGACGTCAGGTGCCTCAGACAATGATTCATAAAGCTGCCTTCCTTCATTATTTCCTCCCCGAAAGTCCTTAGACTGATCATACTTAGAGACAGTTCTTTTGCAATGTTTTGATTCTTGTACTGCAAGGAGCTTGTGATTGAATTGCAAAAAGAACATATCAGACAATACGCAGCCTTAAGATGCCCATAAAAATCACAGGTTGTGGAGGACTTCAAATTGGTTCAGTTGTTTATTCATTTTTAATAGGGTAGAGTAGTGGATTTCCAAAACAATGAGACCAGGCATGGAAACAATCTGTGTTCCCTTATTCCCCAAACTTCAAAGACAGTGGGGTTCTGAAATGAACATAAAGCATTCTGAAATACTAATAAGAAAAATCATGTTCTTTTTCTTTTCTGAAAATATTATTCCCAAATGAGGGATTAAAATAAGCATTAAATAACTCATATGGACAGCCCCCAAATATCCTACCTTTTCTTAAATCTTTGTGCAAAACATGCTGCATTTGGAATCTTCGAATAAAGTTTTCAAATTTTCTGTCTAGATATTTGCCTATCTTCTCTCTCACACTTGCTTTTAATGCCTGAACACTTAAAATTCAGGCATGCTTTCCACCTCTCCTCATTTACCTCCAGCAGCTTAACCTGCAATTTATTGTGAGGATTGCACCTATAAGTAAAACAGGATCAGACCTTAATTTGATCTGCTATTTATCCGTTGTGTTAATTGTAGCCACAGGGTTGTATTAAGAAAGTCAAAAAGTACCACTTGTAACTACAGAGTGGCTCTCACCTTTTAAATGGAAAAACACTCATTTTCTAGAAAAAATAGGAAAAAAGTGGTTATGAGCTAAATGAAGAAGGCAGAAGGGTTTCTGTTTTCCCATTTTTAATGTAATTAATATAATATTGGCACCCAAAATGTAGCTATCTGGGTGCAAGCCTGCTCCTAGCTTTTACAGCTGTTGGTGGGAACAGACGCGTAATTTCTCACACTTTTGTTTGTTTGTTTTTTTAAGCTGCAAATGGGGTTCTTGTTAGGCTAATGGATCTTGGGATTTTTACTTCATATTAATCAGGAATTTCATCTGCTTGTATTTCTGAACGATGGATTCTTCGTATGCTCAGGGTTTTTGGGTTTATTTTCCCAAGAAAGAAGACAATATTTTACAGTATGAATAGCTTAATAAAAGATTGAAACCTTGCTAAGAGAAATTCAAGTCCTACCGAGCTGCCACAGTAGTAAATTCCTGGTGTCAAGAAAGACTTTGACTGAGGAATCTGTGCTATCTTTCATAGTGGTGCCCACTGAAAACAAGACACCAAGCCTGAGAATAGTAAATTAAAAGTACAAATCCCACCTTAAATATCTCTCAGGGCAGACTTGAAAATAGAGGTATATGAATTTCATATTTAGAAGTTATAGGTTAAGAAGCACCTAATAGGTTTAAAAGTACCTAATTATCTTAGGCCCCTTTGAAAGTCTTAGCCTTAAGATGCTTGAAGTTTTTGGAAAATGAACAATAAACACTTTCAGTTCTCAGCTTGGGGAGCACTTTTCCTCAGCTGGCAATGTTTCTGCTTCCTCTCTCCGAGAACAAAACTGTCTTGCATGCTGAGGTCCAGGACTCTCTGTGACACCTGTAATAGAGCTCCTGGAAAGCAACTATTGCCCCAAAATGCTGATCTGAGCAAACTGGATGTTTTGTGAAGGTGTTTGCTGGTGGGCAGCATCTTCCATCTGTTTATTTTCCCTCTCTTGCAGTCTGGGTGAATTTTGACAATACTACAGGGGCAAGATATGTACAGTCTTGAGAGACATACGTGCAGCCAGATTTCCTTGTGTCAGTGCCATGGGAAGGCAGTTTTCCCGGGGGTTGCAGCATCCATTAAGGAGAAAATGGGTTGAGAGGAGATAGGGTGGCACTCTATAGAAAAGAAGGGTGGTAAAATCAGAGGTTATCTCAGATTGTCTGCTTTGGTTTGTGTGATGTGAATACATTGGATGCTTGATATAATTATGCCCTCCTTACCACGTCTTGTGCCAAATCAGTATCTCTCAAAGATCTCTGATGACATTTCAAGGGAATTTTCCTGAGTGTGGAAGTTCTGTTCCTAAAGCATAATATGATATTTTTCTTAAGCTGAGAAATAAGTTGGGAAGAGGATTGCAGTTACCATTAGCTCTTATACCAAACTGGGTAAAGATATACCTAAAGAAAGCGCAATTCCAGCCCCCTGCTGTCAAAGGACAGACCTTAATGGCCATTTTAAATACCACTGAGTTTCCATACCCCTTCCTGCTGGCCAAAAAAGGCCCTGACATCAAGGATGTGCTATGTCTAGTGCTTGTTTTTGAACTGAAGTGCTGAGAAGCCTGTCTGGCACTGCATTATATAATGTGCCATTCCAGACTCCAGGCCACACAATGTGTACGTTGTACTAAAGGCCCCTGAAAGGGTATGCGTGGGTTTTCCTTTTAAATATCACCTACAGGTAAATGCTGTTTCTGGAGCCATGCTTCTGTGTCGGCACAGAACAGTGCAGTGCTGCACAATACCAGGTTGTTTTCTGCGTGACAGTTATAGGGTCACCCTTTGCTAGCCTGCATGTAGTTGAGCTGATTCTTGACTAGAGATCAGAAGGGGATTTTTGGCAAGGGTATAACAGCAGAAATCTGAAGAAAGCTCGTATTTTGGAGAATTGGCTTTATTGTGGACTCCAACTGTACGTTACCTATCTTTCTTGGACCTTGTTTTCCCTCTCCATTTGCCTAACAACAATAAAAACTTTTGTGGTGTCCTGTATTCTAACGCAGTCAACGGGATGAGGGAGACTCCATCTGCTGTTGTTCATATTTAGAATTTGTGGTCACATTGCCATAAAATTACAGGGTGCTAATAAATTGAGTGACAATTAAGAGACATGAGACTACAAAGAGGAGAGAGGCAAAAATGAACGGTTATTCCTTAACTCTGCCTACTCTTTCAATTCAGCATTCTGTTTTGCAGGAGGGTTTTGTTTGGAATGACATTTTTTTATGCTTACAGCCTAAAGGTATGTTTCTGTTTTGGTATGTTTGGTTTATATTTTTTTTTTTATTCCTTAAGGAAGAAAATTGATTCCTTATGTTCCATACATTAAGTTTCCTTAACATTTTTTTCAACATGCATAAAATTATAGATCTCTGGAGAGAATGAAATACCACAATATAATACTGCACCCAAAGTCTTTATTTCTCCCCTCCGCTGCCAAACCTTCAAAAAATCACAACATAGTATTAATACATTTATGGGTACTGGTTTTCCATGTTTGATACAAAGTAAAAATATAATGAGTGCCCAGGCATAAAAATATGTGATGTCAGTTTGTGGGGAATAATTACAATTCTGGGGAATAAAGCCTTGAATCTGCTGCCCACAGAGTCAGAGAGGAGGAGAGATTTGGTGTGTGAGGATTAATTTTAACAGTGCCATCCCGTGTGTGGCTAAGGAACTACACTGTAGGTTCTAGACAGTGAACCAACACCCTTGAGAAAATTGAAAAAAATGATATCAAATTTTATAGTAGAAGCAGATTTTATGAGAGTAGTAAACGATACCTAACATAAACCAAAAGACAGGAAAAGGCATTGTTCCCAGTTCATTGCTCTGTGCTGTAAACTTGGGGCATCATACTGTGTTTGGGTACATGAGTCTTTCAAAACAATGAGAAAGAACATCAGGTTTGTGGGCTGTTGGGTACTTTTCACTGCTGGCTTGGTTTGCATCATTAAAGCAAAATGCCTTTTTGAATGCCAGTTGTGGAGCACACTGCGTACAGAAGGTCCCCCTGACAAGCTGTTCCCAAGGAGGTGAGGAAGTGGCAGTGGAGTTTTGTCTCCAATTACATAGCTGAGAGGAGGTGCTCAGTGTATTAAAAATGTTGTGTTTGTGGCTCAGCAACACACATACCAGCTCTACTCTGAGGGAGTAATTTAGTCTGTTGTTGCACCCTCCAATTATATTATTCAAACTGATTTTTCTATTTCCACTTAAAATTTTTTCTTTCTAAACTTTCCTTCCTTCAAGTTCTCTATCCATCCATCCATCCATCCCTGCTAACCTCTCATATCCTTCATTAATTTCTTTCTAGCAGTTCTGAGCTCTGTAGTCTCGGTTCTTTTCTCTCCTCCAGGATTTGGCTTTTCCTTGTTGTGTCTGTTCTGGTTTTGTCTTCTCATTTTTTCCTTCCAGTATTTCCTCTCTCCACCTTCACTTTGCATGGATTATATATCAAGTCAGCTAGCTGGGTGTATACATGGAACATTTGAGAAAGACAGAAAAAGGTAGAGGAGAGTAAGGAAAAGAAGTCTATGGGTAGTTGTTTAAAGTAGTACTTATGTTTCCAGAACCTACAAGGGGGAAAAAATAGGGAAGGAGAAGGAAAAAAAAAAAAAAAAAATAAAAAGGATGGGGGAAGAAATATACTGAGAACACCTCTGGTGAGTTCCTGTACATTTTGAATCCTGTTAGCAGGGGATCCAGATACAATAACAATAAGTTATAAGCTACCTTGTTTTATATCCACAGATTATGGCACAATTTTTATAGGTAAATTTGTTGTGACTTCATCCTTCCCTCTTCTTTCTCACAAAGCAATTTGTAGAAGGAATGGGTTACCAAATATTTAAGAAGCCACTTAAAAAGTCTTTTTTTTCTCTCTTTTCATCAACTCTTTCCATGCCAGCATGTGCAGTAAGTTCCTGTGCCTGAGAGTTTGCCCCAAACCCACAGTTTGAACCAGGCTGTACATAATAGGTGCCTCTGTTAGTTCCCGCCAACTGAAGCTCCCAGCAGTGGATGGAAAATCAGACATCCAGCACTGCACAATAAATCTTATTGTAATTCACTCACTTAGCATCACCGGGAACAGGCCTTGAAAAATGTGTCGTGTGTGCTTGAAATCATACTTGTGCTCCTGCCATTAAAAAACAAAAAAAAAAAAAAAAACCCAACGCTTGTAAAAAAGTTTCATTTACTTTTTTGTTATAAAATACTTTTTACTGGTGCCAGCTGGAAGGAAAATGACCCAGTTAGATCTCAAAATTATGATGTAGCTTTAAGTGCTATGTTTAGATTAACTGCCAAAATGTTAGTATAAAGTGGTAGGTGTTTGTGCTGCAGATAATAACTAATGTACTGTTGGTCAAGATAGGCCACTGTTCTGTTATTATTGTATGGATCTTATGACTAAACATTGGAGCAAGCCTAGTGGAACAACAATATTTTACTGTGCCTGGAATACTAGCTTGTCAGAACGTAATTGGGGTGCCAAAAATCTAATGAATCAGACGGGGAAGATGTATTTTTTTTTTTTCTTTCCTGTCTGCTGATAATTCTGATTTGTATTCCTTTCTTCAAAGTGAATTATATTTAACTCATGTATTTCCTGGCAAGTACTGTCTCAAATACAATCAGATCTCTCTGATTGTGAAAAGATTATGGTCTTCCAAAGATAGTGAAAACATCTTCAGTTTCTTTTTTTTTCTCCTTAGCTTGTGAGACTGGGTTAAATGTGTTGTATATTTTAAAGGACCTGGCATACAAGGAAAAATCAAGGTTAAAAGCACTTCAGAACTCAAGTTGTGCTGATGTGTATGACCTTTGGGCCCAGAATTAGCTATTTTTACTCTGTTGATATAAAACATTAACCTCAGTCAAAAGCTTCTTGCAAGAAATGAAAACAAAACTGTGATGTTTAAATACACAATCTAGATGTACCTACACCAGTTGCCATGAAAAAGTCAACATTTGCTAACAGGCACCACATGGTGGATTCTGTGGTACTGCAGCTTTTCCCTTGAAAAGGAAGGGAAGTACCTGTGGGAGAGGAAATATCTGAAAAATTTTGAGTCTACATGAGCTCCTAACTGAGCTTCTGTAGTCATCAGCCCTTACTTGTCACTTTCCCAGCTCCCTTCTCTCCCCTGTGCTGCTGTACCCCGAGAATAATCATGGTTAGATGATGTTCACTAATGCTGGGTACTTGTCTTCCTGTCCCTGCCTGTGACTCCTGTGTTACTGCTGTGAGGAAAGGTTTGGTAAAATATACCAGATGTAGTACTGGATTTTTTGTGTGCATTTGGGTGTTGTTTGTTTGTTTGTTTACAGTTTTTGGGGTTGTTTGCTTGTTTGGTTTTTAATGAGGGAAAGATTAGGTTGAAGCAAACCAACAAATACTTGAAGATGTTTCTTCACCTAGTTCTGCCTTAGAACTGAGCTGATCTTAGTGTTGGGTTTGGTCTTCCTTTTCATAGCTGATAGGGCTTCTAAATACCACTTGGTCCTATTTTCAGAGAAAGGGTGTTCAGAATAACCTCTAACTCTTGATTAGTCCTGGGCTAATGGATGGCAATGCCATCTACACATTGCTTACAGAAGCAGTGGATTTCCAGGGAAGAGGTAAAGAGTAGCTTTCTGAAATTTGCTACATTTTCCAAAGTTCTGTCTTGGACACTAGGTTAAAAGAAAAGGATATTGCCAAACAACATACCCAAGATAAATTTTATATTCAGATCGTGCACTGAGCAAGATTAACTTTCAGATTTTTTTCTGGTATCTATGTAAAATCTAGTAAAAAATTTCTGCATCTATGGTAAACAATAGAGATGATTGATAGACTAATATTTATGCTTTATTTAAACAGAATTTAATAAGATACTTTCTGGTTTAGTGTCTGTCATTCCAGGAATGGAAAGGGAACAACTGGTGATGCTTCAAATAGGAGAAGTAGTGTGCTTCAAATAATGCTATTATATTGATCTTTTTACAGCAATGCTTTCCTTAACATGCAGAATGACCAAAGATTTATGCTGGCTGCTGGCTGCTAAATTAAAAGAACAGTAGGACTCTTTACTGCGTCGGATTAAAATGCACAGGGCATGGCGTATAATTAAAAATACAGGTTAAAACTTCCCATCTATAGGCATAGCTACTAAGACAACTATCCTCTGGATTCCTTTGCTTTGTTAGAGTACTGACATTTTTAGATTAAGTTTTGTGTCTTCTGAATTGGGAATGCTGTAGATAGTAGTGTTTTAAATTCAGTAAGAAGGTATATCTAATGAGTTTTCCTTCTCTACTCAATCTAATATTAAATACACTTGAAGTTTTATTGCAAATTCTTCTTCATGAACTCCCAGAATGAAAACATAACATCTCAGCCTTTATCGTACCAGGAAGCGATCAGCCATAGAAAGCGAACACTGCTTATTTTAATTTGCTATTCCAATTAGAATGTTCAATAAGAAAATACTTTAAATTAAAATATGGATACTAGAAATACAACATTGCTATTTTTCAAACTAAGATGTGTAAAATAGACAGCAGTTTGGAAATACAGAACTTTTTACTACTTTTTCTGAGAGATGTGGCTGACATATTTGCATAGATGTCCAGCAATGAACAACAGGAACAGTACCACAGGGACTGCATGGTTAGAGTGAAATGGTGTGAAGGTACTGAAGATTTTCCCTATGGAACTTCATAGCAGAAGTGGACCTAATGTAGTGACTAATGCACAAACACAGGGATTCTAAATATCCCTTTGAACTACTTCCAGAAAAAGGATAGAATGTGAATCCCAGTCTGGCAAGCTGTGATTGAAAGGATGCAGTGGGAAAATCAATCTTTGGATTTTTGTGTTGGCTGCTGAAGTCCTGATTCCCAAACTGTGAATCCTTTGTTTTCCTTGTTCCTACTGGTGTCACCTCTCAAAAGCAGGTCTGAACTGATGCTGGCACATTTCCATCACTGTGCTGGGTTTTTAGGTGTGTGGTTAAGTTTGGTGCAGGTTTTGTTCAGCCTTACCTGAGGGTTGGCTTTTTAATTGAAAGACTGAGGTTTTTATAAGTTTATATTTGTTGTCCGGGAGCTATAAGAGGAAACCTCAACAATCAAAGTTCAATGCTTTGTTTTTCTTAGCAATGTGAAACTTTCAGAGGAATTAGAAATAATAGATCTTGGGTTTGGCTTGTTTATTTGTTTTGGGGTTTTTTATTGGTTTTGTTTTTGGTTTTTGTTTGTTCATTTGTTTTTTGTTTTCATTTTGGTTTGAGTTTGGTTTTGGTACAAAGGGTGTGTAAGTGTGAATCTCTGTACTGTATTTGACAGACAATTGCAGTTTGATACTGTATTTTTTCCAAGTGTTGCAGAAATTGCGAGGGCAAAACCTTGCTTATTAATAGCTCTAGGTTTGCTGGGATGGGAATGGCATCCAGCTCTGCTGAGAAACAGCTGAGTATCTGGGAGTTTGAGATGAGTACGTGCTCTTATTTTTCTTAGTGAATATGTAGTAACTAAAAGGAAGGGCGTGGGTTAAGAATCATATGAGTGCAGGTACCTCTGTTGGTAAGATTTATGCTCTGGTAAATGCCACATATTTTGCAAAGCTCATTTGTAGACAACGCACAATGTTTCCATTAACTGCAGCAGTCTTAGAATGTGTACCATAAATAATAACACTGTGAGTTCATCTTGTGTTCACAGATATAGGATAACCACTGTGGGGGGGGGGGTTAAGATCATAAGGGAAATTCTGTGTAGAGTCATAGCTACAGCAAGATATAGCTATGACTGCATTCCTTGTAGTCTAGGGACAGAACTTATATTCTATCAGAAGTAAAGGTACTTCTTAATTATGGCAGTTTATTTCTAGACAGCAAAGCAGTCCAAGCCAAAACACTGTTCCTGAACAATCTTCAGCTTTAGTATACCTTAAAATATCAGGTGTGCTCCTGCCTGAAATGTCTCCAGATCCTATGTATGTACAGTTGAACCCCATTCCAGCTTTAATATTTATCTAGATAGTATGAAAATTGTAATGATAATTTGCCTCAACTGCTGACACACTTGCTATCTTCAAGTATTCCGCATAATTTCCCTGGGATAATGAAATTGTATTTTGGAAGGCCAATGATGCTACCTCAGGTGTCCTTAGAGTTCAATACTGAAAATTGGATTTGGCTGTGTGTTGCCATGGATGAGAAAAAGGGATCTGTGATCACAGGGAGAAGCATTGCTGCTTGGTTTTGCAGTGAAGGAAGCTGTCTGCTGCCTGTCCGCTCCAGTTGCTGGACAGCTGAAACTTTACAGCCTGAATCCTACACTTCACAAAGCCACGAGGCTGCTGCAGGAACTGAACATCTAATTGTTCATTTGCAGACCTAGGAGCCTGCTCTGTATCCTCTGCCTTACACATTTTACCCAGAGACACGTGCTGGGGATTCTGTTGGGTCCTACCAACAGTTTCAGTTTTAGGAGGTGCGTGTTGTCATGAGTTCCATGCTGTGCTGATTAAGCCACATACTTCACTAATCAAGCTGCAAAGTTAAGTAGGTGAAATTTAATAGACTCTACTAATCAAGGTGCATTCTTTGTTGAGCAAGCTGAATATTTTAAATGTAGAGGGTTTTTATGTACTCTGTTAGCTGGCTTGGAGGCCTCTTATTGCCTACATACATGGCTAGCAAAAGGCCACCAGGAGCCTTTACTGTCACCATTACTGACAATGGAGATGGAGCAAGCTTTCACTTTGATACTTGTTCCAGTGGAGCTTAGGGAAGAAGTAATCAAAATTAGCCCTAGTGAGCAAATGACACTATTTCCCTTTGATAAGTCTCATTGGATTACACTGGAACACATTCCTAACATAGCAGTTCCCACCAATAGCAAGGGTACATGTGTTCTGCATGACACTTGCACCTCAATTTGTCTGCAGGTTTCTCATGGATCATAACTAATCTGTAAGGCCCTCTCATGATGATTTTTGTCCTCATTCAGATAATCCTAATTCAGTTTTAATTCTAAACTTTTTCTCCAGTGCATCTCCGTCGCGCTTTGATTGGCAAAGGCAGAAGAATGGTGGGTTTGTGCCTTCCTCTCTTTCCAGGAGCAGACAGGACATACTGGAAAATATGTGGAGGAATATTGGAGGAAAAAGCAGTTACTGCAGAAAGTTCAGTAGCAGCATCATTCAGCACTAGAACTATGCAAGTTACATGGCGCCAATATAACAAACAAAATATTCTATCTAGCTTGCGAAAATTAAGTGTGTAATTAAAAAGGCAAAATGAAGCATGTAGATGGGGGTGAACTTGAACGTAAAAGAGAGGAGAAGAGAATGAATACTGTGAGCAAAAGTGATTTTCAAAAATTTCTACCTGAATACGCATGTGGTAATAAGGATCCATACATAACCTGTTTGTGTTGCAAGTTCACATGTTATAGCTTTGGTGTTCTTCTGGGTCTAATCTAGGGGTGAATTATTTCTGTGTTTGCAAAATGCTGAGGGATTCATTACACCTGCTGCAGGGAAGAACAGATTTCTTTGGTCTGAGTTAAGCCTTCTTCTACCATTTTGTTTGCCTCACCATGTGAATTTTAACACAGGAACACTTGTAGTCAACAGTGTGTAGTGGCATGCTTCTCTGAGGGAAGATTTTTGTCTGTGTGCTTCAGCAGCCTAAATAGCAGCATACAAGAAATACTGGCTGTTTTTAAAAATTGCTTGTTCTTCCTGGTGTCCATATGGAAGAAAAGTAAGTAACATTCCCAGTCAATAAAGGCTTCTGAGCATAAAAAAGTAGAAAGAAAACTAAGATAGGTATACAAACACACCTTGCAGGTGATTTCAATGTGGAGTGCTACTGGAAAGAAAGAAGTTGTGCAGAAAGAGTAAAGGTTTAGTTTCAATTATTTTGGATATTTTCTACTTTGTTCAGTTTACATGGAGTGCAACCCACTCAGTTTCAATTCACCAACTTGTTTTATATTATTATATTTATGCCTGTTAGTTTTTGACTTAGATGCTTTGGATCTAACCACTAATTTGATATTAAGCCATCAGTAATTGAGTAAACGACTTTTTTTCTGATTGCTTATTGTCTCAAGGGCCATGGTGCTGTCATGCCTTTTGGTTCAGAATGATTACTGAACATTATTTTCTTGTCATATTTTATCTAATCTTTATCTCTCTGGTGGGGTATATGAAAGGAGAGATGAGGCATGTGTCATTGTGAGGAAGGTATAACTGCATCTTCTAAATGCTTGGTTAATATCTGCTGTCAAACTGGTGACTTTCCAGGCTATTGGCATAATGGTTTTCAGACACAGAAAATGTTGCACTTTGTTTGTCATCTGAATTATTGAGATGTCTTCTGCTTTACAGGGAATCAGTAAAACACTGTATTATATTTAGTAGGAACAACCAAGTGACATAAATTATTAAAATTAAATTGTACTTCTCAATATAAGCAAGCAGAATACAGTACAAAGCAATGACTGCGGTGTGTTGGGTTTTGGTGGGTTTCTTGTGGGACACGGGTTGAGGAGGATTGGTGCCTTTTCTGCTTGTTTGCTTGTTTGTTATTCTTTGTCTACCAAATGATTTGCTCAAATTAGGATTCCACATTAGTAAATAATTAGTTCTACTGTAACTTTAAAATCTTGATTGGTGATCTCTATAGAGTAAGGACTTCTTTTTTGGTAAGTACCACACAGGTGTTCACAGTGCACAACTGAGATCTTGTCCAAAACTGAACTGGATTTGATTGTTCAACAGGTATTAGATACAAGTGGATCAGTTACATAAGACAATTAACACACATTTAACTTGTTCTTTCTCTTTTAGGCTTTCAAAGCAGGAGTTTTTGTTGTGTGAGTTTTATTTTTTTAAAAAGACCAAACGCTCATGAGAATTTTGCTTGAAAACAAACTGAAGTTAAGTTTGACTGCCAGGATGCCTCATGAGTTCAAACAGCAAAGGGCAAACATGCCCATTGCGTGCTACACAGTGTCAGTGTAAAGCCTCAAAGAGTGCGTAAATTCCACTAGATGTAAATTCCACTCAGTAGTGTGCAGGTTGATTGCGGCTCAACATCTACATAGGCTCTTTAATTAAGAGTAAAGGTCAATAGGTTAAATAAGTAACTTAATCAGAAAATTATGCAGAAGTGCCACAAATCAAATGCATTAGTCAGCCCTTGAGATCGATAGGGTATGCAAATCGATCAGTAGAGTATATACTGTGGGACTTCAAGTACCGAAACACGCAGTGTGATACTGCAAACACAATAGTTTATAGAGTTTGTCTCCGCTGACAGCTCAGCAGTTATTTATTTATTTCTCAGTTGCAGCTTTACTGTGCCATGCACAGTGTTTGATTCCCAGGTTTCAGTTCATTCTGAGTGTCGTGCAAAGCTACGAGCAAAGCTGGAGTTTAGATGAGTAAGGGAGAGGCTTCAAAGCGTGCATGGGCTTGTATAACCACCAAGGCTGGGTAAGGGGCAGGGAAGGCAACAAGGCTTCTTTGACTAGGAAGACAGGGCGTAGGCCCTCTGGAATATCAGAGGAGCAGCGTCCAAACTCTCTTCTCTTCTGTGGCTTGCTTGGCGTGAGGAAGAGGTGACTGATTTATGGCTTCCTCATTCTCCCAGTGCCAGCCCTGACCTCAGCATAGGATACAGAACTGCTTTCTCTTGTGAGAGCTGGGGCAGGCCAAAGTGCAGGATGTTCCAGCCACAAGCCTTCCCCTGTCCCAGTTTATTTGACAAGACATGGGGAGTTAGGACCAAATGTTCAGCGTGTGCAGGTTAACTCCTGGCACCTTTGTGGACCTATGCCCAGATCCAATCACTTTCTCTCACTAGCACTTCCTTTGCTATTTGCTGGAGTCTTGTTCTGCCTGTGTTAAAGAGCAGGCGACAGTCATGTGTAAGAGCCCAGACCATTATTACTGATGTCTTGTTGCAGGAAGAGGCCATTACAACTGTTTAGAGGAATGTCCAGGTTCAGTAAAGCCTACACTGTTTGGAAGGATTGTTGATCGGAATCGATCACTGAATGATTGGAAATGCATTCCATAATGAGATATTTGTAAGAGATAGATTTCCAAACAGTGGGAGCAATTTTCATCACCTGGTGGGATGCAGTGTGGTTTCAGTGTACAGAAATCTGTTATCAAGTCAGAAATACACTGAGATGAGAATTTCAGCATCTCTTCAGATCAGCAGGAAACTCAGGGGCAACACATCTGGAAAGTAACCACCAACAGACCAACCTCAGGGAGGGGAAATGATTTGACTGTGCTCACAGCAAATATGCGGATTGGTTGTGTTTGGTTGGAACTGTGTTCACTCAGTGTAGTCTTTTTTAACTCTTCTACATAGTTTCTGAAAGCAGACAGAGTAGTTATGGAAATAAGGCAGATGAAAATCCCCTCCTCCTGCAATCATGGCGTGATGGACTCCCTGGCAAAGGAGCTGGGATTTCCTTTGCACAAACATAAATGTCATTGGTGTTTAGCAGTGGAAGTGCCAAGTGGCATTCCATTGTGTTTCTCTTCTCTTTCCTTTACACTTCTTTTGCTTGCCTGAAAAAGTCATGGGTGAATGTATTCTGAGGTGATGCCTTGTTGCTAAGGCACTTTGTGGGAGCACCCAACTCAGCAATACAATATTACTGACAAAGAGGGTGTTGGAACTATTTTTAAAAAAACAAAAATCCCTCTGATTTACAGAAATCACATTTCTGTGTTTCTCTTTCTGTCTTTTTGCCCATTTCTGTTCTTTCAGTACTTTTATTTTGTCTGTCTTCAGGTTATGTGGTATGTTATGTAGCTGCTATTTTGTCTATATTTTGTTTAAATTATAAGTAGTTTATCTAGGTAGTAAAATTTCTGAGAATATTTTTGTGAGTTCTCACTGAAATTTGTTTCTAGAAATCTGAGCTTTAAATTCTGTTTCAAGCTGTAGGCTACTTCTATACTTATAGTAAGATTTCTGGTTAGTGAGTTATTCATGTTATCACATTTTACCATCATTAATCATGTTATCACCTTTTACCAATATTATTCATGTTATCACATTTTACAAATATTATTGTTATTTCTGCTGTGGGGAGAAGCTGTGTTGTTACTGAACTTTTAGGATGTTTTCAAGACATAAATCTTAGACTCTGTGGTTTGTACTGAAGCATTCTAATTTTTATGCAAAGGGTCAAAATTCCAACCACATCTCTCCTTTCAGAAGTAACTTCCAGAGCAATAGGTGGCTTCAGAATGAGGGAAACTTTGCAGCTCCATACTAAATTTTAGCAGCTGTCTTGTACAATTCTATTATATTTTGTTGGAGTGTCATGCCTGCCAGCACCACTTGTGATTTAGCTTTGTTACCTTGCGTGTTTTCCATATACTCAACTTAAAATAAAACTAAATGAAATTAAGAAAAAAAGTGAAATGTCATCCTGGGAAGTTTCCTGTGATAAAACAGATAGATGGAAGTAAAGAGATGAAGAAAAAGGGACTATTTCAAATTAGATAAGAAACTTAAATCTAATTACTTTATTTCAGTTCTCTAATCCTGGAGGGAAGAGATTGTCTTTTCTCCCTCTCTGCTTCTCTCCTTTTTTTCATTTTTTGTTATTGCTTGTGAATATCTCCAAATGAGATCTGAATGTGATATAAATATTAGAAATTAAAGAGTCAGTAAGAGAAATGCATATTGAGTATGCTTGAAATCTCACAATTTCTATTTCAAACTCACGATTTGATAAAGGTCTGGCTTGAGCTTTCTAAATGTTTGTGTTTGGCAATGCTCAATTCCATTGTTAATTTATTAAAATTCATAGCAGAATTTCTGAGCATCTGGGGAGATGGTGTTTCCTCCAACATCTATCCACCTGCACATTCAGACACTGGCAAACCTGTAAGATCTTTTTAGTAGCACCCACTTGTCACTCCCTACTCAGTCTTGGCATACCCAAAAACTTGGGTGTGTGTTGCTCATGTGTCTCCTGGCAAATCTTTTCATAAAAAAACAATGATTTTTCAAGCTTGAAAGAAGATCCAAAATTAGGAAACATTTTCATTTTTCTATGGTCTTGCTGCATAAGTTTGGTGGAGCTCAAGCAGTGTCAGGAGTTGAGCAGAATGACTTAGAAATATCTGCTCAAAGTATGGTGGAATTCACCCAAACCTACTTGTAGCAGTCACCTTCAGAATCTCTTTATACAAGATTCTAAGTAAATTCTGGAGTAAGTTTCTGCCTATTGGCCTTGCCAGTTAACAGAGTCGAAGTAGAGCATCACTTTGCTGTCTCAGATGATTCTGTGGGCCTCAGGAATGACAAATGAAGAAGCTTTTCCAGGCTCCTCCTCCGTGCATGTGCACACACTCATACAGCTAGGAGAGTCTGTGCTTGTGTGATGCTTTATTCCTGTTAAATGCTCTCATTCTCTGTATGGTCCCGTTTGTCATTTCAGTTTCTGCAGTTGATTCTCAACAAATGGATCTCCAATGTTTATTGCATAGACTCGTTTTAAAATCATAATGTTCTTGTTTTGCTGTAGGTTTTCTAGAATGAATTGCTCTGTTATTCATTACCAATAGAAGGTAGAATCAATAAACCTCTATGTCCTTCAGTCTTTATATAATTTTATTAGAAAGGTCTATGTGGAAGGAATTGCATCTCCAGGCTGAAAATGTTCTATTTAAAAGGTTGCAGTGGGACAATGAGTAAAACTAATATTTTAATGGATGACATCTATATTGTTTAACCAGTGTAACATGTTTCTGTTACTAATCTAAATTCTGAAGCCCACAAGAAGAATGCAAGTGTGTTGCATTATGTAAATGATGTATAGGGTTCACATTGTTGAGAAAAAAAACCTTGAAAAATATATTGAATTGCTAACCCCAAGGCAAGGATCACCAGCTGTCTTTCAGCTCCATAAAGGAGTTGCTAACAGGAGCCGTTCATATGACTCTCAGCACTACTATCACTTCTTAACTCTTCCAGTGCATGAATCCCCTGTTAAACAGAAATAAAAATACTTAAGCTAGTATTTCAAAACCTCTGTTTCTTTTAAAAAGAAAAGTAGCACATTTTTGTAAATCTGTGGGGTTTTACGGTTATTAAGCTAATACACTTTAGGCTATTTGGTCACATTAGTAACTGAAAAATTCAGTAAGAACATGAATTTGTTATCATAGCTGATCTGCAATACTTCAGGTGTGTGAGACATGTTATATCTCATTATTATTTAGCCCCCTGAGGTATAGTAGGGTCCTCACAGAAGACACAATCCCTGATAAACAGCAAGTGATTATCATCTCAAGCTCTGGTCCCGCAATTTACTATAGGAGCATTACTTCCATCTGTGCAGAGCCTTATCTGCTTCAAAGTTTCAGTCACATAAAGAGCTGTCTGCAGGAGGATGCCTGGCTTCAATAGTTCCTTGTTCTCCCGTAGATGCGTATCTGTGTAGAGCTTCTTCTGTGCTCAGGGCCTGTGACTAAACCAGGATACAGCTGGCAAACGTTCTGCCGAGGGATCTGGGAGTTGCTGTGGAGAGGTGGGTGCGTGTACGTTTTGTTGGTTGTGTTTGTTCATCCTCCCTCGCTGCAAAAAGGAGGAGTGGAGGCTTTTTGTCACAATCGGCTCGAGTTCCATTTTTGAAGCAATAGTGTACTGTATTTAATGAGGACCCGTGTAATCAGGACACCTGCACTCCCGGTATGTTGCCCAGGGAACCAATTTACCCTAATGACAGTGAATGACATTTACTGCTGCTTAGACTAGTGCTTAATTTAAACAATAGTGCATAGCAATATTTAACTTAATGGGGATGTATTGGGTTCATGCCAGTGGGTTAAGTAATGTTTAACTAGGTGTTAAATGGGTAATAATAGAATAATACTTTGACTTATGCAAGGCCAATATATTCTACCTGGGAATCTCTAAGTATTAAAGAAATATTAAGGTACTATAAATCAGAGTATCTGCTTTAAAAGGGCATCTCATTTTTCAGAGATGCACAGAGAAACTGGGTTTTTTTCTAGTGTGTCCTCAGTTTGGCATTCAGTAACGTATTGATGCTAGCTGTGGATGGACTTGTGAGTGAAGTATTTAATTCACTCACAGTTTGTGCCTGGGATTGATTTTGGCCCCATACTTGAATTTCATAACCCTCTCTTCACTGTCTTAGTTATGCAACAAACCTCCCTTTTTTACTATTAAATCAAAAGCTCTTGTGTAAATCTATAACATGACGTTGTTCTCCACAGAGTGAGAACCAGATGAGCCCTGAAAAATGTTGGTGTAATATATAATTATTATACCTGTAGAATGAGGCTTTTGCTTTGCTCAACTTCCAACATTATTAAGGTGTCAGAGTCTGCAGACTGAGACAGTGAACCCTTAGTCACTGAAGGCAGAAACATGATTTTTATTGTGTTATTTCATTGTAATTTTTGACTTAACTGTACCATACTAACCATTGTGAAAGCTGTTGTGTACAAGATGCTAATTTAATGATGTTATTACCTAGATCCCTGTAAAATTCTAGACTGTTTAATACTGGAGACTTGGACTTGCCAGAGAGATGGGCCATGCCCTGCCTGCAACTCCAGCTGTAAGTTTCCCTGCACGTGTGGTTTCAATTGCCTGGAAGGAATCGAGGAATCAGGGCCCAGCTCTTGAAGTCCAGCTGTTTAATCTGGACTGCAGCTGCTAAAGCAGACAAACATCTGCAAAGAGATGAGACAAGGTAAAAATACAGGCAGAACCATGACTGTTGAGAGAGGGTCATTAGTAGCTCAAGGGTTCTAGAAGAGAAAAAGCCAGCATCGAAAGGGATAGAATCTGAATAGGGAAAGGGGAGTGAGGAAACTGGGGTCAAAGTCTGTTGACCAATAAATAATTGCATTACACTTTTCAGATAAGTATATCCTGCTTGCTGTGTCTCTTTGTGCTTGGCTAATGGTGCTCAAACAACTGATATGTAGCTTCAAAACAGGAGCGCCTTTAAGGCACCTCCAGTTCATCTCAATTTTATTTAGACAGCACTACTCTGCTTGTGGAAAACCTGTTGAATTGACTGGAAAATTTGTGGGAAGGTTTTTGTTTAAATCTGATTTCATACACGTTTGTTCTTTCCTTCACAAATGCTACAGTTCTTAGATTACATGGCAGTGCTGTACTTTACTGGAATTAAGGATCTCTCCACTACAGTGGTCTTAGAATCATGGAATCATTAAGGATGGAAAAGAACTCCGGGATAATGGAGTAAAACCTCTGGCTGAACACCACAAGGTCCACAAGGACATGGCAATAAATGCCACCTTCGGCTATTTTAGGACACTTCCAGGGATTATGATCCCACCACCTTCCAAGGAAGGACATTACAATGTTTAACCACCTTTTTGGTGAAGAAATTCTTCCTGATGTCCAATCTGAATCTCCCCTGGAACAACCTGAAGTCATTTCCTTTTGACTTTATTCTGATAGTAATTAATTTGATTAAAGGGTGGTATCCTGCCTAAACCAGGACCCAAAGGGACTTGGATTCTGCATTTTCTTTCTATAGAACCAACAAATGAATGATGTGTGTATATATATTTGTATGCATATAAATATATATATATGTAATACTTATGATGTATAAATACTACATATTTATGTATACATACATAAAATTATTATATTTATACATGTAAATGTATATGAACACATTCACATAAATATTTTTAAATGTACAGAAAT
Source organism: Bombycilla garrulus (assembly GCA_013400315.1). Taxonomy (NCBI): domain Eukaryota; kingdom Metazoa; phylum Chordata; class Aves; order Passeriformes; family Bombycillidae; genus Bombycilla; species Bombycilla garrulus. The sequence goes on from VXBU01002214.1 coordinate 585,491, forward strand.
ACAAAGGAAAATTTACTGATACTTAAAGCTTTGTGTTTACACCAAGATTATGGACATATAAACCTCTTGTAATGTTAAAATATTGCCAAACTAAAACACTGTAGTAAGTATTTTATGTCTGAATTTATTAAGTATGTTTTACTTTCTAAATAACAAATTATCTGATTGTGCTCGGCCCTAATTTTGGAAAACAGACTCCTCAACTGTTAGATTGGCAGGAGGTTTGTGGCATTTCAAGTGGAAGAAAAGTCTCTTGCAGATAGTTGCAGTGAGAGAGCTTAGGACTATAAGTGTATCTCAGTAAATTACTTATTTTTCATAGTTGGTATTAAATTTTTTTGAAGAGTGAGTATTGTATATAAGGCAGGTACAGCTAACAAAAATGTATTTATTATGAAGAAATCTTTGGGAAGATAAGCAATAGAATTTTGTACCTTTTGTGGCAGCAAAGAGCACCAGAAAACTTAGTTTTAGCATGTTTGTCAGATTTTTGTGTGGCTTGTTTAGTTTGGGTTTTTTTCCCCCTCCTAATATGAGAATATGTTCCATCATTTATCTTCTGCAGATTTTAGATATATTATTTGTTTGGTTGTGTTGTTTGTTGTTGCTGTTGTGGTTTTCTTGAGTTTTTGGTTTTTTTTTTTTGTTCTTTTTGTCTTCAAAACCAACTTTAGGTAATGTACTTGCAGGCAGTTCATATTTTGCAAATGGTGACTCATTATTTCAGCTCATTTGTTTTGGTTTGGAGTGTGAATTGATAAAGCATTTTGCCAGGCATAGCTGCCTTCTTGCACTAAAAAAAAACCCCTTGGACTGGGTGCAAGAACAGTACAGCCTCAAAGTGAAAAAAAATTAACGTCTCTTGGGTAAGAACCCCATCGACTTTAGTGAGTGAAAGCTAAGTCACCAGATTTGAAAAATGTATTTACTTTACACTGGGCTCTGTCTATGCCCAAGCAAACAGGGCGTCTGTATAGGGGAACCCGGAAGAAATCAGCTGAAAGGGAATTCTTCCTTCTACAAGAGAAAACCAGCACAGCCCATCAGAAGATGAGGTAGTTAAACAACTCGTGATCTGGGATATCATTTCCCTTACATGACAGGATAACAATGAGAACCATACTTCCTCACAGTGCTGGATCCAAGACTGTTTCCCTGGTGACTTCTGTCATATATCAATTCCCTTGCATAAACCACTGATTATGAGTCCTTGTTCTTTCATAGAAAGCAGAGTAGAAGGTTCTGCTGTGATGCTTATCCATTATTAAAGCCAGAAATTTTTGTGAAAATATTTATTGCACCTTAATAAGTTACCTACAAATACAAAAGAAGAATGTTTTAATCTGTTTGGAACATTAGTACAGCAAAAACCATTTTTCATAAATGTACAGCAAGGAAAGGTCAGTTAAGGCCAGTGGGGTTGAGGTTTGGTAGTCAAACAGGTTATGAAGATGTTGGGTACACTTTTTTAAATGCATCTGCCTCTAGATGAAAACAAGATGTATTAAGGGCCTGACTGAGCTTGATATAAGCATCTCTAGTCTGCTTGGCTCCATGACTGTATATCTGTAAGTAAACATACCCAATGTTTAATAGAAAATTTAAATATTATATACATATGCATAATATAAAATCATATATTGTTGTGTAAAATATAATAATATTTTATATATAACTACATATAATATGTTAAACATTGTGCATCAATAAACAAGAGAAGTAACTTTGAGGATGACCCTCTACTCAAATTTGATCTGTTGAAAACAATAGTTGAAAAAAATTTTTCAAAAATTTTGAAACAACTTTGCAATCTGTTTGAATTCAATATATTAGCACTGAGTGTGACTATTCCCTTACTCCTTAAAAGGATTTCTTCATTTGTCCAGAAATAGCTCTTCATAGCTTCCCCCACAAGTTTATTAATATCCTGCTTTAAGGCTTGACGTACGAGAGGTTTACTGGGAAGATGTTTGCTGTATCAAATTGTACATCAGATCTTGGGAGGTTAAGAGAGTGTGAGATCAGTCACTATTCGACTGATTGATGGGATAGGTCTGCCTATGATTTCATTAAATCTTTATATTCCTTTGGGTACAAAAGCTTAAAGGGGTGTTATGGCTCAGCTTGCTGATTAATAGTAGTTTTTTTCTGAGGGACAGAAGTCAGTGATTATTACTATAGAGGGTTGCCGGTGTATTGAAGTTTGCTTTTCCACAAACTGTGAAAAATTTGTATTTGCAGATGAGAAAAATGGAAAACCTCTTTGTATTACAGAACATAATTTAGTGACTTGTAGCACAGCTTTGGTTCATGAGAATGAGGGCTCTGCCAAGATCAACAGCAAGGTTCCCGTTGCCAGCACAAAGTATCATGTGCTATTTTATAATAGGAAGAGGAGTTGACAAGTGTCAGCCTGTGGTTCTAACGAGTTTGCATGGTCCCCACAAGGGAGCTGTGTGACAGGTTCAGGGTTTGTGCTAATAACAGGAACAAGTGGAAAGAGTAGGTGATGGAGGGGGTGGAAATAAACATATGACTAAGCAGTAAGATCCTGTTCTTTCATCTGTTTCTTGAGGCAAAGAGTCAAGGGAGAAAAGACAAAAGTGAATAAGAAGATGATGTTTTCTCTGTTTATACTAACTGAATTTCTCCCACATGAGTGATAATCCTAAATCCTGGCAAGGAGCAAGGCTGTTTTCCTTCTGTCTCCACTTAGCGAGGTCTTAGGAAATGTTTTCCTCCTGGCATCATTTTCTCTAGGGTGGTACATGCTAGCACACTTTTTCAACAATTTACAGGCAAGTTAAGACAGAAGGTGTAACACTCTTGTTCACAATGACAGGGAATAGGGATTCCTTTGGCTGTGCTGTGCCACAGATAATCTCCTCATATGCCACTTGGATTTCCAGAGCTCATTCAGCCCTAAATCTGTAGATATGGGTAGAAGGACTACTTATTGTCTCTGCTTTGCAGTATCTCGTTCAGAAATACATCTTCATTTGAAATAAATTTTTAAAAAATAGGAATTCTTTGCAAAGATTAAGAAACCCTAATGTTTATCACAGATATTAAAAACACAAGCCCACAACTTTAAGGAACAGTGAGGAAATTTGCAATTAAAAAATCCAGGTAGTTATTTCCAGTTTGAGGTATGTGTGATTGAGGATAATTTTAAGAAACACAATTTAATTAATGTCTAAGACTAAGATCAGTCTGAAACTTAGGACAGAATCGTTTATCTCTCCAAATGTGGTGAAAAGGGTAGTATTATTCATGTAGGAATTCAATGCAGTTTGATTTCCAGGGTCATTTGGTCTAGAGTGAGGCTGCCCCGTTTGCTCTTCCTGCCTAGTTAGCACTCTGAGCTGCTTAGAGGAAAAGAGGGATGTTTGCACTTGTATCATGTTCTTTCCTTTTTCATTAGCAGATTTACTTTTTAATTGTTGTTGTTGTTTGCTTGTTTGTTTGTTTGTTTGCTTGAATATTGGATAGTTCTCCTCAGTGATTTTTCAAAAAAGAACTGTATTGAATGGTAAGGACATACAGCTCCTGGTTATTTTTGTCAGATTAATTCTTGTTCAGCCCTTTTCCTTGCACTTTTTCAGAACGGAGTCTTGGAATGGAAGCACTCATGATAATAAAGCAATGCAATTAACTTCAAATATGGCCCTGATCCACACTTTTCTGAAGTAAAACTCTTTTCATTGACTCTGGTGAGTCTTGGGCTGAGCTGAAAAAGAAGAAAGAAAATTCATTAAACTTTTAAGATTACTTTTTAAGGGGTTTTTTTCAGCTGTTTTAATGTAAGTAACTCAGAGACTTTCCTGATAGTAAAGAGGGAAGAGGGGGAGCAGTAATCTAACAATCATACAAAGACTATTTATTCTATAAGAAAACCCCAACAACAAGAGACTGGAGAAAAAAGAGTAGGAAAAAAGATAAAGCTGCACATATAGTATGAGGAAAAATAATTTTCTTCATGAAAAGCCAAACATAAAGGAACTTGCAGTTCATATTCATGGTAGAGAATTTTTGGTTAAAAAGATTGACATTTTAATAAACTGATCTTAATTAACACTACTTTGAAATTCTGAGTTGTACGCTTCCTATCTCAAAACACTAGAACCAGTGGCTTTTTAAATAATTTGCTGCTTGTGGGTGATCTCTTTTTGAAACAAACCCAGACCCTCCAGTCACAATTTATTTTTTATTTCAAAAATGATTTTTACTAGCAAATTTTGCTTTGGTTCAAGAGAATTATAAATCATTATTACACAGCCAGACACTTCAAACATTTTGTAAGAGCTTTGTGACCAATGAAGCATCAAAGGCAATGCTGAAATCCATGATTACAGCATGGGTGCACGTCCATTCATTAATACATTAAAGTTCAGGACTCTAATGTTATTAATAGGATTTCCAGATTGTGGTGTATTTCTCTCTCAGAAAAGGTGGCTCTTCTTGTCACACAAAGCAAGAAGATTGTTCTTCATTAATGCCAATTTATGGAAACTTTTTTATTGTAGGCAATTTAGGGCTGAAGAAATGAGATTTCTTAGTAGCTTTTGGCTATTATTTATTCACCGAAGACAGATGTAGCTTTTATTTCCCCTTCTATCTCCACCATGCTGAATTGTTGGTAATGTGCGTAGGGAAGGAGGGAAGACAGGCAATTATCTATAGATACTTTTCCTGACCCCTTCATTTCTGACACTAAATTGCACTTGCTGATCATGAATCTTTATGTAGCTTTCACTGTAACAAGCTCTTGGAGACATATTTAGTATGGAACAGTATATTTTGGAATGTGCTTCAAACATGAGATAGCCCTTCAAGGCCCTGCTGGGTTCAGATCTCTATTGTATTAGACTTTGCATGGATCCATAATAAGTGATGGCCTCTGCCCTTCAGCATTTACAACTCATGCAAATGAGTAGGAGAACTGAATAAATTAATTGTTGTCTGGATTTTACTACTGAGGAAGGAAGACTCAAAGACTGAATGACTTGTTTGAATAGTGCATCAGGTCTGCAGTAGAGCAGGGTAGTGACTCCCTTCCTCTTAAGATTCCACCTAGTTATTTCTCTTTCCTCAGATGTGAATGAGGAAAAAAAAGGACTGATGTGCAACAAAATTCAAAGAATGCTATTACTCTGGTTTGAGTTTTGTGAAATTCCTGGCTATTTATTGGAGTTTTTGGTGTTGTGTGATATATGAGTAGATATAATAAGAGATGTATTAATTTTTGTGCCAACACAAAACTGCTGGTATTAGTTGTTTTCCAGGAACCTGGGCTGGTTTTGAAAGTTGGCAGGTGCTCACTCAACAGAATTCGGTGTTCTGTTCTCCTTTTGCAGTAATTGTTTAATGAGTGCAGGTGTTTTTCAAAACTAACTTCTTCCTACCAACAGAAATTCCCCTCCTTCTAAGCAGAGGAAGTTTCTTCAGTCTCAGATAATTACCTTCTTTTATCTTCATTTCCTTCTTGCTTCTGACAAACATCCAAGAAAGAATTTTCAAAATGTTTTTGTTAATTTTTTGGGGGTTTTTTTGTGTTTCTCTCCTGGTTGCCAAGTTGTGATACCACTTCTGCCTCTGGAAATAGAACTTCACCTGAAAGCTCAAACCTCTGTAGCCACTGCACCTCTTTCCTGCATGCAGAGCAAACATTGTCCACATCACTCCTTTTGCTCCCAAATTTCTGAATAGGTTTGGGAGTAGGAAAGCTAAAGGATGGTGTAGGGGGCCTGCTGAGGAGCTCACCCTCAGGAGAATGGCCACTGTAGCAAAGGTGCTGCCCTGTGCTAAAATGACTGCCTGGGCTTTGGGCAACTCTGGGTTTGGGAGAAGAATCTCAGGTCAGAAGTATTTGTGTCCACAGCACCTTTGTACAGATGAGTACTGAAGGTGGAACTTCTCCATTGCTCCTCCAGGAGAAATGCAGTGATTGAGAAGAGCTGTGAACTGAAGTTGCTGGAACAAGTGTTCAGTTTGATCACTCACTCTGAAGTCAAAAGGGCTTTGGCAGGTGCCAGCTTGGCTGATGTTTGTTTCAGTAGGGAGAGCTCAGGTTGTTGTGTCTAACCTGGGGTCATTTCACTCTTTAGATGTACTTTCCATGTGTGTGAGGTAGGCTAGAGCTGGTTGTGAAGGCAATGATGGCTTGCATTCTAGCTATATCCCTGAAAAGGGAAGCAGAAGAAGGCCTGGTTTAGGATGTTTTGCTCCATTTCTGAAGCAGTTCCCTGCAAATTAGGAAAAAGCCTATTGCGAGAACACATGCTTTATGCTAACTCAAATATAAAATGAGTTCTAATACATTTCCTTTGAGTCCTGCAGGAGGCTTGAAATTTACTTGCAGAGGAAGAGGCTTTGATCCACATATTTTCATAAGTATTCATAAAGATACAGAATTAGAAGCTCCCCTTTATTCCCCTTTTCATGTGTGCTGGTTTTGAAACACATTTGAAGCTGTGGAATTGATTGAACTTCCAGTGAAGCTTCTTTCCAGAGATGTGCTAGACTAAAATACAGGGTATCACTAGAAGTAAAAATGTCCCAGAGTGCTATTCCTCTCCATGCTCAGCTGGAGCAGTAGAGTATGGGGGAATATTGAGATTTACAGACTCTACAATTGCTTTCTTAAGTTACCTACATAAGTACTAGCGCTTTCATGTAAGCATTTCAGAGTCCTTGAAATAGTCTCTTCCTGCTAATCTGCATGTGGGAAAAGGACTGACTTCACTGGTTCCCACCCCAAAACTTTATCAAAGTGATGATGGAATAAGACCCTGTTAACTGATTGTACTTCTTGCATGTATGCCTTTAGGTTTTAAGTTTGTCTTTTAAACTGAATAACAAAGCAGATATTCTTGGTTTTCTGAGATATCTGTTTCTTCAATTTTGGGGGTTTTTCCTATTCAGTTTACAGAGCTAGTCAAAACCTTTGGAAAAAGATCCCCTAAAACACACCACACCTTTTCAGCCAGCTCTATTTCTAATCTCTATGATTTGCTGAGAACAGAAGTTGTTACTGGAAATAATTCCAATCTAGGGATAGGCAGTTTTAAGTCTACTATCTAGAGTCAAGGATGTTTTAAACCTCAAGCAGAAAATGGCACAGAAAGGAAAGAGTAAGGAATGTCATAATGACAAAGGAAGCCTGACCACATCAATGTAGAATGTGAATGTTATCTGACTGTGCTGACCTGGTTCCTTAAAATAGAATGATGGGGTATTGTGTCTCTAAATCTCTACTTCATATATTCTGTTTACTCTGCTATACATCTGGCATATTATCCTGCTTAAAATATTATTTCTGGGATTAATATCAGTTGTATTCAACGGATGCAAAAAAAATTGGCTGTTCTTCAAATCTTCTGTGTCAGATTCTTAGAGCTTTGCCAGATATTTCTGGTGTCATACTCTGTAGATGATTTGGCCTCTTAATGCATCAATTCCTTTCTGTTAGGTAAGAATATTGCATTCTGAATCTTACAATCTTGTTGAGATGGATACAATATAAAGTCAATACCATGATTCTGGGGACCATGCAAGCACTTTAAACAGAAGTCACGGCTTTCCTGAGAATGATCACAATTTTCCTATATCTCTCTTTCTATATAGGCAGTTAAAGGTAAATGGGGCACTGATAAATGTCAGGTGAAGCTAATCTGCAGTACAGTCAACGGCACGTCTCCTGACTTTGGCCTTTACCCTTTCAGTATCTGTTTCCACTTGCAGAAGCACAGCAGTCCCTCTTGTTTACTTATTTGTTTTCATTTGTTTTGTTTTTTCCCAAACCAATAAAATATTTAAACACAATAAAAATGTTTATTAGAGGCAAACAGAACAGTAACTATGTTTAAAAAGGAAATGTACAAAACCGCTGCGAACAAATCTTACTCCCAGGTGTTTCCTTGATGCCAGCCATGAAAGCTGGAGAAGTATTCATTATAAACTATCAGTTCTGCCAAGATCAAGGGTAGATTCCTGGAGTGAGCAGCACAAAAGGCAAAATGAAAGGATCTCCTCCTCTGTTACAGATAGTTCTACATATACATATGTATATGCTGTGCATGTATGTTTGTGCATATGCATGTGTTGGTTTATACACAGTCTATATAAATCAGTACTGCTATCATCTTCTATTGAATATATTCACAAAAGTGTGCTCTTTGAAATGTGAATATCAAAAGAATTCTTTCTCCATTGTGAGGTTCACAGAATAAAACAACTGTAGGGAAAATTTGACCAACCCACTCACGTTAGTGCCTATTTGAACATGCAGCCTTTATTCTCCACTGAATATACCAAGCCTTTGGTTATTATTCAGGTTCTATTTCTCAAACACGTGGTGTATGAATATGTGAAGGGCTGGAAAATATACCCCACACATCCTCTCTCCACACTCATGTACACACACACCCCCACACCTGCCCCCTGCAAGAACTTCAGGGTGTCATCACAAAGGTGCACTTGGAGACAGCTCCTGGAGTTAGTGTTCAGGGCCACTAAATACTAAGAACTTGGTTATGAGGGTGCTCAATTTTATACCTTTCAGTTCTGACCACATGTCTGTAATCTTCATTCCAAGACCGAGCAAAGCAGGAATTCACTAGAGGAGGCAAGGAAGTATTTTCTGCTTTCATGAACATACAGGCTCTTTGTCTTTGACTTTAACGGTCAAAATGACTGCTTGGAGTCCTGGAAAAGTAGCCTGGGTAGCCTTCTTATACCAGGTTACTTTATATTGACTGTCCTGAAAAAGAATAAACTACCTTGTATTTATCTCTAGAAAATGTGATACAATTCCTTGTATATCTGCTGGAAGGGACCCTAAAGATCATACAATTCCAATCCCATGCCATGGGCAGGGACACCTTTCACTGGACCAGGTTTCTAAGAGCTCCATCCAACCTGCCCTTGAGCACTGCCAGGAATGGGACATCCACAACTTCTCTGGCAAATTGTTACAATGCCTCCCTACTCTCATGGAAAATAATTTCTTTCTAATATCTGATCCAAACCTTTCCTCTTTCATCTTAAAGCCATTCCCCCTTGTCATATGACTTCATGCCCCTCTCAAAATTCCCTCTTCTGTATTTTTTTCGTAGCCTTCCTTTAGGTGCTGGAAGCCTGCTGCAAGGTCACCCTGGAGCCTTCCTCTTATCCAGGCTGAACAGGTTTCTCAGAGAAACTGAGAATACAGTTTCACTGTATTCACTGAAAAAAAATATAAAATTAAGAGCACCAGTCCCAAGACAAAGTCCTGGGGAACACCACTTGTCACTGGCCTCCACTAAACGCAGAATGGTTGACAACTCTGTGCATCCATCCAGCCAATTCCTTATCCAACATGTATTCTATCTTCAAAATCCATGTCTTTCCAGTTTGGAGATAAGGATGTTGTGTGTGGCTGTGTCAAAGGCCTTTCAAAGTCTCGGTAGATGACATCAGTCACTCTTCCCTTGTCATCTGTTGTCAACAACCCATCATGGTCAGGGAGGATTTGCCTTCAGTGAAGCTGTGTCAATACATCTTTGTGTGACCATGCTATAAATTGGATTGGTCCTCAGTGAAAGAAGGAAACAGTGCAAATGTCCCACCTCTGTCTTGATCCAGCTGTTTTAAGCAAGATCTCTTCAGTCATCTACTCTACTAAGCAGTTGTAATGACAAGGTGGTGGCTGGTAACTGGGGGTGAGGGAGGAGGAATTTAAGGGTCAGGGTGGTTTTTTGGGGGCTTTGGTCTTTGTTGGTTACTTTTTGGGGGGTTTTTTTGGTTGTCTTTTTTTATTTTTTTTTTTTTTTTTGGTCAGCTCTGAAACAAATGTGCTACAGAACTACTTAGTGCTATGTAGGCGGCGTGATCTCCCTATTAGCATATTTTAGTACCAGACTAGCTCCAGATGCTTTTGTTGATGAGAATGGTGTGCAAAAAATCAGGAAGACTGATTTCTCTGTGCCTTACTTAATGCTTTCACATGGGCCACAAAGTGGTTGCACAGCAGTGCCATTCTTATCTGAGCTAAAAAAAGAATTGGCTTCCCATTAAGTGTCACAGACCATCATGCCCCTAAAACTTTCAAGTGGTTAAAAAGGCAGCAGTGATTATGATTTTAAAATTAGGAAAATATTTGTGAGAACTTGACTAATTCTTTAGTGTGTATTGTTTAGCCTACACTGCTTGCCTTCTGATATGTTGTGGAGTATCTTCCTTACTTTTTAGACACTTTAATACTACCCAGTGTAATAATTCATAACAATTTTTCCTATTCGGAGTTTGGTGGTTTCAGTCCAAGCTCTTTGACTCAATCAGGGTGAGTTTTCACATAGGAGAGTGGGATCCTCAGTAACCTTTAGCTGGTGATGTTGAACATTCGACAGTTTGTGCAGAACGATGAGCTTCTCAGAAGATTCTTTTGCGTTTTAAAACATGGAAGCATTTTAAAATGTGGAAGGACAAACAGCATGAAAGAGTTTGTCCTGCTGCTGTCCACAGGCTATAAATTCTGTAGTTGAAACATGATTTCAAGCTGCTCTAAATTTTTCAATTCCTATGAAGAAACTTCTTCTCATACAAGTATGTTAGGAATATGTTTCTATAAAAGTCCCTGGACAAAAAAATATGTATTTCAAAGTATGGTAAAAGTGTGATCAATTGCTTAAACTCTTATCTAAGGAAAAGTATCCTGAGTGAAGAGTGGACAAAAGGTTAAAAAAAATGTAAATATGGCCTTCCTATACCTTGAGGAAACCTAGAGGAAAGACGGAGAGGGACTTTCTACAAGGGCATGTAGTGACAGGACAAAGGGGAACTGGCTTCAAACTGAAAGACATTAGATTTAGATTAGGTATTAAGAATAAATTCTTTGCTGTGAGGATGATGAGACACTGGAAGAAATTTCTCAGACAAGCTGGGGATTGCTCATCCCTGGAGTTCAAGGGCAGGCTGGAGTGGGCTCTGAGCATTCTGATCTAGTGAAAAGTGTCCCTGCCCCTAACAGGGGGGCTGTAACTATAGGGTCTTCAAAATCCCTTCCAACCTAAACCATTCTATGATGCTGTGCATTAATTTTCACCCTGACCTGGCAGTCGCTTATATTTGTTAGAAAACCTCAAAGCCTTGAACACATTGCCTAGTTTTTTTCAAGACACTGCTGCTACATTTGTGCTCCAGGAGGATCAATCCCCTCATGCACATGGATTTTCTTTGCAAAGGGAATTTGGTGCACAATGAGGGAGGAAGCTCTGGTTGGTCCCTGAGGATAAATAGGTCCGGACAACTGGGGAGGCTAGGCCTGAGCAGAGACACAGGATTGTGGCCCTTAGTCTCATCAAGCAGGAACTGCTGTTGATCTAGTTCCAATGACTGCTGCAGACACCAACTTAGAGCTGGAAATTTGATATCACATTACTCTTGGTTTGTGTAAAGGGCATAGGAGAGCTGTCGGTGTTTAGGATAGTGGGAATTATGGTCAAGCACTGGTTGCAATGAATGCTGTAGAAATTTAGAGAATGAGGAGAGGCAAGAGAGGCTTTCACAGCTCAAGGAGTTGCCGCTCCTTGCTTGTATGTATGCTTCTAACGGTAATTCCAAGGTATTCCATACTAGAATATCTTGATCCAAACTAGCAACTTGGTTAAAACAATCTACTTTTCTTCACAGTAGCAGTGGATTAGAAGTGTGCTGTGATTAATGCAAGTCAGCTTGTAAGCTGGGAAATTGCTGAGCTGTGCTAACTGTAGTTTGCAGTTGTCTGTCCATACCCTAATTTGCCACTTTTTGGGGCACTTACTCCTTCCATCATGTTTCCTCTCATCAGATTTTGGGAATAATCATTCCCTATGAAGAAACATTTAAGAAACATTTTAAGGAAGGAGTCTCTAGGCTTGATTTCAAGCAGTTGTGCCATGTTCAACAGCACTGGACTTATCAATGTAGAAGAGCTGCTCTGTAGCGTAGTACAGCACAATTCCAACATGCTTATTGCAGTTAAAGTGTGATGATAGCATCTGTGAAAATGTACCCAGCCCATCAAGGAGCACAAAGAATTGAAGTGAACAGTTGCACTAGCAATAGAGACTGTGATGAAAAATCATCTAGCAGCCTAAGTATGGACAAAGATGAGGACGTGGAAAGCATCCCAAGTGCATATAGGAGTCTTCGTTTTCTCTTTCTGCTCTCCTGTCACCTTCTCCATTATTGGCTGCCGAGGAAGTAAATTTTTTCCTCTGGGTTTGTTGTGACAACATCTCTGAGAGTTTACAAAATGATCTTTGGTGTGAATCTTGTCACCTTGCTTGACAATTTTCTTGCCTCTTTATAGTGTTCTGTGAGGTAATGTAAACTATATTTGAGTGGTTCTCACTTTTGAGAACATGTGCCTCAAGGGGTATGTAAAGGCAGGGAATTAAAAAAAAAAAAAAAGGCACAGCAGCCTGACCAGGAGCTGCAGGAGGAAGGGGGGAGTCAGCATTACTTTCCTGAATTCTTTGTTTATAGATGTGGCCTGGGAGCTGCTGAACAAAGTCAAATGCATCATTAATGGCAGCACGTGATAGAAAACTAATTTTTTTTCTGCAAATCAAATTCTTGTAATCATTCCATCTGATTTTACTACATTACGTTGGCAGAAAGATATAATGATCTGCATTACAGGGAACTGTGGAACAGTAGAAATTCTCTCAGTAACAGCACTTATTAGGAATGGGGAGTATGCCATCCATTTGAGTTGTTCATAGCTTACAGCTTGATTCTCCCTGCACCACAGTTCTTCACTAAGAGAATTTTTTCCCATTTCTTATGCCAGAGCCATATTGTTTTGAGTTTGCTCTACTATGGAGGCAAACTATACAGAGTAAAGGAGGTAGGTACTCAAACCCATGTACTGACTCTGTGCTGTCTTAGGTGCAAATTACTTTTAATGGTGGTTTTCCTCCATAATAAAAATAGGGGACTGAGGAGGAATTTGTACCCCCTTATTTCAGCCAAGAGGGATGAGGAAGGTGTTCGAGAGGTGGAAGCTTTAGAAAGGAGTTATTTTATGAAGAGGCACTGATGGTTCTGCAAGAAGGAACTAGTGAATACAGATTATAAATCTATTTGAGTAAATGTGAATTGTGTGCATAAATTAGGAAACAAAAAAAAAAATATTCTGAATTTTCGGATTTTTTTATTAGGATATTGGTTAACAAAATTTGAAAATCTGCATGTTTCATGATGATTTAAATAAAAATACGAAAATCTAAACTCTGGAATTCACTTGGCACAGATTATCTCCTTATATTCTGACTAGCCCAAGAGCAGGGTGGCTTGTGCAGTGATTCAGAACTCAATATGAATGAAATAGATGAAAGGTATTGGATAAAATAAACCCCTTGAACGAAATGAGAATTCATGACCATACAAATAAATGGATAATCTGAAATGCATCTGTCATGGTTTGACACCAGCCAAGAGCCAGTGAACCTATGAAAATATATTTTTCTCAATTTTTGCTGTGAGATAGGACCAAAGAAAGGAGCACTACTACCCAAGCTTAAAAATATAGAAAGAGAAACTTTATTAACTAACACTAAAAGGAAGGAAAAACAGAAACCAGAATGGAACTTTCAAAACATCTATCCTTCCCCCACTGACTGTTCAGTCGCTCACCAACAATATGAAAAGACAAAACTTAGGATTTTCAGTCAATCCACCCCTTGAACAATCATTTCCCCAATCCATCAGGAAGAGCAGGAGTCTCTCCTGCTTTCCCGTAGAGCCTCCACAACAATACCAGTCCTCTTGTGGCCACACAGTTCACAAATGGCTCGCCCGCGGATTTGCCATTGTGAGGCATTGCCCCCCATCGGACAGTCCTCTCACAACTGCCATGGGCTGTATCACCTTTTAGGGTACAGTTTAAGAATGTCGTTTTCCTAGTCCAAAGCAAAAACTCTCCTCATCGGCTCCATCTTCATCCCAAGGAACAGTTATGTCTCATCCCTGGGGCTGGGGATATCATTAAATCAGTGCTCCAGCACTCCCCATCTCTGGTTGTCCCTGGAGCCAGGGATGACAAAATTCAGTGCTTCATTAGCACCCCCCACAGGACTAGGACATCCCCCTAAAAAACAACATGATGCATGTCATAAAAGCATTCAGGCCATTTTCCATGGCTTTGCAAGAGAAGTACATGCCAACCCGGCCCACTCCTTCATTCTTCCTTCCTACTTTGGATTCTGTCTTTTCTTTGACATCAGGTCTCAGGTCCTGTCTTTTATCTCCCTTGAGTTGCTCTCCTTTTCAGCTAAGCAGGATGTATGCCTTAAAAAGGTCCATCTGGGCAAGAAACAGTTAAAACCTCATTTTCTGAGATTTCTGCCAGTGGCTCCTGCTGCTTATCAGCTCCTTGATCTGCCGAGCTTGGCTCAGCCCTGGAATGCAGGAGAGGGAGCCAGGAAGGGGGGAAAATTCTTCTCCTCTGCCAGGCTGGGGCCAGCCCATCCCTCCGTTCCTCCTGCTCCCTGCCAGGACAGTTCTTTCCGGAGGGGCTGTCTCCCTGCCCGGCACGACCCAACCCCCCATCCACCCCGGACATTGTGGGGTGTGGGGGGTGGAACCAGGCTGGGACAAGCTCCTCCTTTCCATCCTCCCTCCCTCTGCCGGCACAGCTCCCTCAGGAGGGGCTCCCAGCCTGGCCCAGCCTCCCCCTCCTGTGGGCCTCCATGGCCGTGTGGGGGGNCCCTCCATGGCCGTGTGGGGGGAAGCCGGGCCAAGGCTACAGCACATCTGAACATGTTCAAAGCTGGAAGGAAAAAGAGCAATACCCGGGCAGTCCTGTGCCAAATGTATATCCTACTGAGACACATTTCACTTTTGATTGGCTCATTTCCCTGTCTGTCTTTAAAACTGCTCACAATTGGTTACACTGGGCTTATGGGACATTCACAGGCACACCTCACTTCCAGGGGTGGCTATTTTCCTGCCCACCAAAATGTCAATCAATCTCAAACCAGCTCAGCACCTAAAATCTACACTACCTGTGAAGCTCTGTTTGCTAGCATATCTTTGAAGAAATTTGAAGAAATTTAAAGAATTACCTAAAATATAATTTATTCTGAACTTAAGAATGTTGTTTTTGGCTACACCAACAGTTCTGCAGTAAGAGGTGGGACCAAAGGCTTTAATCTACAGTGGTAGAAATGAATAACTTTTTTTCTAAATGTTCTAAGTTACTGACTGCTTCTCAAGGGATGTCACCCTTGAGAACACCTTTCTTACATGTATTTACAAGCAACATAGATGTAAGAGGCAACAATTAAATTGTTAGTAATACTTCACTTTTCTCAAATTTTTATTCACATATCTAGTGTGTTAAAAAAGGTCTCAGCCATTGGTTTATGTCTATTTGAAGACTCTTTGCCCTTTTTGTTAATTTTCTGTACTTCAGCCCACCTAAAGTCATATAGCCACTCTTAAAGAGAAGGAGAGGGAGAATCTGTGGAGGAACATAATGCATTCTGAGCCCCGGCTTTACCTGTGAAAATCCCAGCAAAACTTGGTTTTGGGGGAGCTGGCAGTTGGTTCAGTAGTGCTCTTTGCACCCTTCAAGTTTGTTGATACAGCTGTACCAGATTTAGAGCTGTCTAGTGCAGGAGATGTACCCTAATGGAGAAGAGGCAGGTAATTCAAATGTAGTGGTGCACTGTTCCAAATGAAAAGAAATTTCCTCACTGTAATTCACACCACCCAAAAAATCTCACAGCCATACGCTGTTTCTGTCTTGTCTGGATTTCTCAGAAGACATTTACAGAGGTGTAGAGACACTACGGTTTTGTGTTACTGTCCTGCCATTTTTTGGTGGCTCTCAGGATACCCATTAAATTTTTAAATACTTTTCACTTTCAATATTAGGACATGTAGGATATAGGGTTATTCTAAAGAGCTGAAGGATAAAAAAGTTGTGTTTTTTATTTTTTTTTTTTTTTCTTCTGTGTATGGAAATATGTGGGAGTGGTCATCTCTCTGTACCTTTTTTTTTCAGAGGGGAACATATTTCTCAATACTCTGGGGTTTTTTTTCTTTTAAACAGCTGCTTTCATGCACAAGGGCACAGGTTTTGCTATTTTATCTTTCAGATAAGGCAACAAGCTAATTTTGTTGTTATTAAGAAATAGAGCTAAAGATACTCAAGTAAGTGGGTAAAAATGAAATACCTCCTGGGAAACGACATGCATAGTTAAAAATAAATTCATTGTGGAAAGTTCTCCAAAAGGATCTTTTCAAGTTTATGGCAGAGAATGAATCTGTATCCTAAAAAAGAATAAAGTCAGCAACTGTATGCACTTTTCACGACTCTCATGTAAAACCTGGCAAACAGATTATTTGTTGGCTTAGTAGATTAGACATGAGGGCTTCTGTAAATTAAAAACAACAGCAGCTTTGGAATGCATTTCACTGTCTCAGTTGGAAAACAAAGATCTGTTTCCCTCCACTCCTTCTTTTCCTTAGGATAATTAAAAATAAAAAAGTGTGCAGAGCCATATAAATAAAACAAGGGCTGGGATGAAAAAAAAAAAAAGAAAATCTTCCTTCAAAGAGATGTCAGCAATCACAGTTTTCATTTGTCTGTGCCAAGAAATGTGCTTATATGTAGGTCTGAATGTAGTTTATTCTTGACTATTTATGGAAGCTATGCTTTTAGAGACCTTAATATGTAATAAAAAAGGAAAATCCTTAATTAAAATCTGTTTTAAATGATACTTAACTTAAAAGCTTTCAAATACTCCTCTAAGCATTACACAATGTTCTACTGTCTTTGTTTTCCAGAATTTCTCACTGGCACAAATAAATTACAGGTTATATTCTAATTATATAAAATTTTATTGTAATTTACTTCAGCAAAGTGTGAATGCATTCTTCATGGGCAAAATACATTACTTTGAAATTCTGAAAAAAACATTTGTCTATGCAACTTCTCTCAAAGTTTGTAGCCTAAAAGACACCATAGTCTGTAGTAAGGAACATAGAAACATTTTAAAATACAGCTAATTGTTAAAAATCTTTCAAGAAAGAGTAAATGCACACAGTCCAGGAGTGTGAGTGCCTGAGGACAGCCCAGAACTGTGCCTTGGCATGTTATACAGTTACTTTTTTATTAGTGAGAAATTTAGAAACTGACATAACTCAAAAAATACAGATTCTGACCAGGAGATACGAGAATAACTTGTAAGAGATTCTTGCCTGACATACACATTTCTGACTGTACAGAACTCTTTTGTCAATGCATATTCTTTCCCTTTGATTTTATTTCTCATATTTAATTTTGGGCTGAGTCTTGTCAGATTTAAGATGGTGGGAGCATGGCAGGTCAAATTAAATATGGGGTTCCCAGGGGCCAGTCTTTGCTCAGTCACAGAAGCAGCTCAGAACTACCTTTCTTTTCCAGAAATGGCAGAATTTCCTCGGGTCCCACATTCTTCAGGGCTACATTCTGCTTGAGAAGAGGATGTGGAGGGAAGCAAAACTACAGTGATGTTCTTCTAGGCACATCCCAACCCACGCTTCCGTCTTACAATCTTGGCAGTCTTTGACAGGATTCTTCTGAGGGACACCAGAGGCATTGCTTTTGTTACCTGGTCATTGGCAGAACTTATTCACAGTTCTCAAGATAATCCAAATAAGTTTGAATTTTGTTTACTGCTTGTGAGATAATGGAACACCAAGTGGGGAAAATCAAGTCCTCTAATGTCCTGCAGAAAAGTAATGGACGCAAGTTAACAGCTTGCTGGCACTGATGTAGATTTCATGTGTGGCATCATTTTCTCCTCCCACTTTTTTAAGACTTTATAGAAGGAGAAAAAAAAGAATCAGGACTCCAGGATGTTGTATGAGGAGTACAGAATCAGTTTTTGTATCAGTAGTTGGGAAATGTCTTAGGCAGTTTTAGTTAAATAGAATTATCTGGCCATTTATAAGGCCTGCTCCATTCAAGAAAATAATTCTCAGTGATATTCTTGATTTTGATTGAATGTTTTTTTATCTGTGAACACTACAGTTCTTTATGTCAAAACTAATACTCATTTTTAGTTTGGGGCCAACTGGCAGATCCAAATACAAATGTTACTAATTGGCTGCTCATAAGCCTTTCTAGAAATTAATTCAGTTATAAATGATTCAGACCTTTCCGTAACCCAAATAAGATTCATGTCTGCTTTATTTTTCACAGAATTATTTCATGCTAGAAAAGGATGTGTAACAAACCATTATTGAGGATGGGGGAAATCAGATTTTTTTTTGACAGTTCTCATTACCTCTTCTGCAGTGTAGCAAACAGATGAAAAGTAACCTTTATTGTAAAGCTGTTTCATGTTCTTATAAAAACACAAAAAATGGGGTTCTGTAATTTCCAAGCTCCACACAGAATATCAGCAAATTTGAAACTCAAAGAAAGCATAAGGAAAGGTGACCTAGAAAAGAGGTAATATTTTAACCCTGACCACTGATACAATAATGAACAAAATCTTCAGTAAAAAGTATTTGTTTTGTGTAAGAAAACACACCTATACATTTGTGCGTTGCTATTAGCTTTCCAAGTAAATGTTTTCTCATCTAAATCACTGAATTTTGTGGCTGCAAGTAATGATGTGTGCATTTCGTCACTGCATTTCTGTATGGTGACAAACTCATGTGAGACATGGCCCCTAATGGAACTCTATCCCTGTGGATCATTCTTTCAAACACGGAGGCATTTCATCCCTGTATTCCAGCCAGATTTACAACCTCCTCTAAACTGCCTTGCAGTCACTGCTAGCACAGTGTTCCTTCTCTTTTCCAGTTCAAAGCTGCTCTCTGCTGAACTAGACAGCTGCATTCCAAGTCTGTGACATCTGCATCCTGGGGATCATTTGGCCCTGGTCCATTCAGGGACCACCACTTCCTTTTTGGACAAAGGATATTTGGCATCAATTTGGCTTCTATCTTTGAATTGCTCTCATTTCTGTAGCATTGCATGGCTGGTTGCTATTTATTCTCACTCATATTTATTATGAATTAAATTCTGAGCCCATTAATGCTGGGATCACAAGAAATACACATTTGTCCACTTTCAAATTTTTTTTATGATTGTCAGAAATTGCATGGCTGGCTGGACATAGCATGAACTGCTCTGAGTCACAATAAGATCAGATGAAGGTAAAAAGAAGTAGCATCTGCAGGCTAGGAAAAAGAACAGCAAGCCCACATGTGAAGAAGTCACAAAGGCCTCTCATGCAAAAAGGCACAGAACAGTGACAACGAAAGCAAAGATTCCTGTTTACTTTAGCCATTCCTCTCACTGTGATTTTGATAAAGATGCAACAGGGCTTTTCTAGCATCTCAGAACGTTCAAGGAGAGGAGAGGATTTTGTTTTATTTAATTGTGGTTCATTTCTCCTCTGTGATAACCTGGAGACTAAAAGGGCACTGAACAATCAGAGTTGACTACATGAGGCCATTGTAGCTTTACTGTAATGCCTGGACTTTTAGGAGACTAGATGGAAACCAAACCAAGACAACATGCAGAAAATATAAATTCTTGCCATTTGCTTCCAATAAGTACTTTTTTTTCAGGGATATTTACAGTTTTTTACAACTTAGTCAATTAATATCTGGCTCAGAAGTTATGCTGTTATTCACATTAAGTCAAACCTTACTTGATTTACTAAAATCTGAGGCTACACACAGGTTTGATAGAAAGGAAATGAGAGTTTATGAATGTCTCTGCACAGAGAGTTTAAAAGACAAAAGAGAAAAAAGAAAAAAGGAGCCTTTTTTTGAGAGTAATAAATTTCTATGTCTATCCTGGGTTGTGAATTCCCCTTGGAATATTTGGGAAGAAAATGTTACTGTGATTGCAGAAATCTCAGTAGCTTAAGTAGACTTTTGGCTTCTCTTTGGAAATGCTAACAGATAGTAGAGCAGACTATGGGCTTGTGTTTTGCCAAGGGCCTTATTCATGCCAGAACTGTAATTTTTTTTCCCCAAGATAAAAGCCTTTAAAAACTTTTCAGTGCAAAAAGCTTCTTTTCAGACAAGCGTAACTGTCCTGTTTGGTACATGTTTCTCCAGAAATGCTGAAAGAGACAGGACCCAAAGACAGAACTTAGCCTCAGGTCGGGGAAAATATTTATGTCTCTATTGTAATTCTCTGGCTTGTGAGTGTTTGAAAAGTGCTGGCATAACCATAGCTACCATATAACAACAGCAATGAAATCATTCCCCATTTGACTCCCAGCTATGCCTATTTTGTCAGTCCTTTAAGAGATAAAGTAAAGGTGTTTCCAGGCTTATGATTGATTCTCAGTAGCAGCTTTTGCTCACTTAAAGCAGAACAGTGAACATCTGGACAAGTTTTTAATACCTTTCTTTTTTCTGCAGAGTGCAAGTGTTGCCTCCCTGACTCATATATAAAAGAACTGTGGCACGATTTTGCACCTCTCATTTAAACTCTTTTTTTTTAATGGGTGGGACTCTAAGTCCTCACTGTCTGAATTGCTGGGGTGGTTAGGATGAATAGTAAGGTGCTTAAATTGAAAATGGCCCATTTTAGGTACACCCTTTCATTCTTTTTAGGATTTTTTCTCTCCCTGTCCTTCCTTATTCACAGTCATAGAATCATAGAATTTTTTTGGGTTGAAAGAGACCTTAAATGTCATCTCCTTCCAACCCCTGGCCATGGGCAGGGACACCTTCCACTAGACCAGGATGCTCAGATCTCCATCCAACCTGGCCCAAATCTTTGGAATTGATTATTAACTGAGTTAATTAGTGCATTTTAAATTGATGATAATTAGCTCTATTTATCTCTAACAACCTCACCTGATCACATTATGATGTAAAATAAAAGCTGCAATAGTTGTAGATCAACACAGGGGACATGAGCTTTGTTCTTGCATACATCCAGTACTCAGTGCAAGCATCTTGAATTGCTTCATGTGGTTAGTCATCTGTTTGTCTAAAAGTTTTGTAGGGTAAACCGTCTATCATGATTTTTCCTGCTGTGGCAGTCTACAAGTCAGTGGTGGGTTTATTGTTCTAAACTGTGGCTCAGATAGATATCTCTGTTACGTGTAAACCAGCGTATCTCTATCAAGCTTATTCATGTGGCTGCACCTTCTGGTGTTTGACATTTCCTACGTATTTCTATTATATAAAAACGTTTATGTAAATAAAGTATGTAGTCTAATATCATAGAACATGGAACAAAAATGCTGTCCGTGTCTCAGATTCTTTGTGAGATAGCCAGCTGCCATGCACGTGTGTGCACTACTGGTATCTCCCACAAAGTTAGTTCTTTTTAGTGATGGCTAAACTCAGAAGTTACAGAGCTGTGTTTGGACAGCCAGGACAGGGTTAGGGACCTTGTAGGACATTATCATAAGAATGACAGCACTGGTTCATGCCAAGGGTCTGTCTTTACTCAACTGTGCTAACCTAGTTTCTCCAGCTTTTTTTGGTAGTTTCTCATATCTGTATTAGGAAACAGTGAAAAATTATTCCTATCTGCTTTTATTCCATGCCACTCATGGTGGTGAACCTTATAGAATCTTGTAAGCACTATATCTTTCAAGCTCAAGGGTTCTAATATCTAATATAGTCACTTGATATGTGGAAGGAAATATTTCTAGTTCTAAAATAAATATCCCCTTTTGAGACTGGGAGGCAACTGGCTCATTGTAGTGAGGAATAAGTAAATGAATTAATAATAGTGGAGGAATAATTTTTGTAACATTGTCATTGTCTTTTCATGTAATTACAGAAAAACTTCAGTTGGAAGGGACGTCTGGAGCCATCCAAACCAACCTCCTGCTCAAGGCTGGACTGACTTCAAAGTTAGATCAGATTATTCAGGACACTCTCCATCTGATTGGTCAAAAATTCCTGGGATAAAGATTCCACAGGCACTCTGGGTGACTGTTTCAGTGTTTAACAGCAGGACACAGTGCTCAGGTGTGCCCTCTCAAGTGTTGAATGCCTTCCCTTTCCCTGCTGGCTACGTCCTTGCTGATGCAGACCAGTAGGGGTTGAACTCATGTGAAATTAACCTCCAAGCCCAGTTCTGCAGAGCTGATTTCTAAGTCAGACCTTTCCCAGGCTGTGTTTTTGCATGGGGTCTTTCAACTTTATTGGGCTCAAGCTGGCCCATTCCTTGAGGTTTTTGATGTCCCTGAATGGCAGGGACAATATCCTCTGCCTTCTGGCTGCTCCCCACAGTGTGGTGTCACCCGTGAGGCTGGTGAGAGCCATTCTGTGTGTGTCAGTGACTGAAGAGGATGCTAAACATCACAGCCCTGGCAGTAGCCCCTGAGGAGTGTCTCTTGCACTGAGCTGCCATTTGTCTTTGAGGTGCTGACCATTACCTTTTCACTCCAACATTCCTAACCTTTCATTTCTTTTTTTTTTTTNCTACTGAACTAATGTTTAAATAACTGTTCACTGTAAGTTCTCAGATGTTTACTTGAGGACTTGTAGCTAACTCATAGTCCTGTATTTTACATTTGGCTGCCAGTCTAGCCTTGACTGGCATTGAATCTTTAACTTATTTTTAACATCTTAGAACTTTGAAGAAGTCTACATTCAGTCTGTGAAGGGAACACTTTTTTTTTCGGTAGTTTTCAATACGAAAAATTTCTAAGCTATTGAAAAATAAAGCTGGTTTAGTATGGGGATTTTGAGTTTTTGTGGCTTAAATGTTAGATTGGATCGGATATTGGGTATATTTGAGAACTTTTGAATCCTCATGGGATCACCCAGTTTTTCACATATTCCTAAAATTCTGCTGTTGTATAGAACCAGCCTTGGATCCTTCTGCATTTTCTGGTGGGTCTGCTACTGAACAATGCCCACAGTATCCCAGTGTGCAACATCAGCTATCCCTGGCTTTCAGTCAGCTACCAGATGAGTACACCTTGAACTGATGCGTAAATGAAAAACATTCCTAATTGCTTAACTACCTGCCTATTTGCTTGGTTTTGTTGTTATTTTCTTTAAATTGTATTGGGGAGATGCCAAAACATCTGTAAAGCTTTATTTTAAATTTAAAAGCTTTATTACTCTGGTGTCAAGGACCTTCTGTGCTTGCTTTTCTCCAACACTCAAGCCACTGAGCCCTGGTCACGTGAATCCTGATAGAAAGCAAATGTTAACTTTTCATGCTTGAGTACCTACTGACAGCTAACATTAAACTTGTAAGCACATGTATTTGCACTGGAAGTGGTATCTGCTGTATGAGAGGGAACACTGCTTAACATTGTAAGGTAATGTTCCTCAGATGTCCTTGCCAGAACATGAGAATGAAGACTATTAAATAAGATTTGAAATACCCCTTCTTAGCCATGGCGACTCGCATACATAGTGTGATGACCAGGATTGTGACAGAAAATTACAGACTAATAGGTGCAGTGCTCTCTGTGTATATGTAACATATATAAAATATGAATGAAAGCAAACAGACAGTTTCCCTGAAGCCTTTTGCCAGACTCCCAGCACAGAAGCTGTTAACATAAGCTGTCAACCAGAACAGCCTTTCACCAGCCTGAGAACTGAGCCCTGTTATTCCTGTGTTCTCTTCCAAGCACAGCCTATTCTGGAGTCATGAATCAGACCAGATCATATTATTTATTCCAGTCCAGTTTATGGGGATTCAGTTCAACACCCCTTGAAACAGAAAAACTAGTACTTTTCCAGAGAGTTTAGACATTTGATCATGGTAGAACACTGATTTCTTTTGAACAGGACACCATCTCCTAGCAATTTAGCCTGAAAACTTTTAAAGTGTGGCAGCAAACTATCAAAATATTCACTCAACTAAGATTTTTCTTTTTCTCTGTGAGATATTGTTATTTTTGTTTCATGAGTAGGGCAGTAGTTACTGCCAAGCCAAATCCCATTCTCATCAGTTTATTTACTGGATTTTTAGTTCAGCTTGAGGGTTAACATAGATTGTTTTAAAAAATACTTTAAGTCTTGGCATCCAATCTTGTTCCATGGAAAATCCTACAAACCTTCTTAGGCAGCTTGATGATGTCACACTCTTTTGGCATGGTGTTTGCTATTGTTTTTTCCTTGTCCATACTCTACCTTTTTGAAGAACAGCATGTCTATCTTTGCCTTCTGACTTCAAATCTTAATGATATGAATCCACAGATTTAACAATTTATGCGCTTTCTGTTTTGATTGTCCAGAGGCCAAGGCTTAGACTGTTAGGTACACAACTCTATTCTCAGTGAAGAGCAGCCTTCTTTTTTAAGAAGATACTCAAAATAAAGGAAGCCTTTCTTCTAGGAAAATAACTTATTTCTTTTGTGAAATTAGTTATTTTCCTAGATTTCAGGGGGTTTTACCATCAAGTATTTGTATTCTTTTTTAGTCAGTTACCAAACAATTTAGTGTGACCTGGTATTTCTTTCCTTGGTACTCTTTGTGGGATTTACTTTCAAGATAAACTGTTTTAGAGATAAGTCCTCTGAGGTTATCAGCTCTTAATGAAATATAACATGGCTGGTTCTACTAATCCTCTCTATTGGAACACAAGCTAGCGTACCACACCTTGGAAATGTGTGCTGGAAAACTTTTGTGAAAGGAGGCTGTGGATGACATACAAAAGGTTTTCAGATTTCAACGCAGGTAAAGAACAGAGGATCTTTGGTTTTTTATATGATTTGGAAATGGCATAAGATGCTATGCAAATCATAGGATTAGTGTGCTGTCTTCATATAGCTATTTCACTTTATGAATATGCTCCACTTTAACCAAGCCAGTAACAATGAAGTTGTAACAAGACTTATCGAATTGGGAGTAATACAACAAGAAGGAAGCTGCTTAATACGGAGAAAAAAAGCAAAATAACTAGGTAATAATAATATAGAAATGGAAATTAATTTAACAAAAGTTGAGCTAAAATTGGAAGGGGTGAATATTTCTAGACTGGGAAAACTAGATATTCTTCAGAGTAGAACACTGGAAGAACTAAAGCTGCAGGTCTTTTTTCAAGGGCTTCTAGGATACCTGTGAATGGCACCAGATGGCTGGAAAATGAGAAACAGTATTTAAGAGGCTGGTGAAAGTCTTTGGAGCATCTACAGATCTCTAAGATTTCTATGCTGGTATCCACAAATATTGAAGGGAAGATAAAAATATTAATAAAAACTGGACAGAATCAGTTGAATCTTCCATTTTTCTTAATAAGGCAGATGTATCAACAGTCTGTCTGTGCCCTGGTTTGGTACCCCAGAGTGCATAAGAAATAAGTTCCATTTTGGTTTGGCTGCCGCTCTGTAGCTGAAGGGTCTTCACAGAGGACAAAAAACCTGAATGGGTGGCAAGGCCGATTTCCTCTATTCTACCACCCCTGTTCCCCTGAGTGCTGAGTGAGAGGCAAAGGGAAGGACAGATCTCCAGAGCTTTCTGGTCACATGTGAATTCCTGTCCACTGTGCCTTAGTTGCCAGGGAAAGGGAATTCAGGCACACAATCCACAAAGATGCCTAGCTCTGGGACCTGTGTCCCTACATAGTCCTGCTGTTCATTTCTGGGGCAGTCTTATTCTTGGTCCAGATGCATTATTCCTGGTGTATCATGAGAAAATTAACCTTCTTGCTAGGCCACATGTTTGTCATTTTCTGTTCTTAGATTGCTAGCTTGAAAAATATGGACAGTTTATTTCTGATTCTGGTTGATCAGCAGATCATTTATCTTTGTTACATAGCTATCTCTTGCCTCATAGAGTACCTTAGTAGTTCTTTATATCACCAGAATGATGAAAGGGCCACTAGTGTGAGCCCAAGACTTCCTGTTTTAATTTGTTTTCTTTTATTCCTCTGACTGGTGCTGCAAAGGCACTTTGCATCTCTTTTGCTCTTTTAGTAAAGATGGATAGTTTCGTGGAAAATTGCATAGAATTTGCTCTGGTGTCTCTAAAATGTGGTTGCCAAAGGCTTTTCCAGCTGTCACTCAACTGACACTGGGACCATGTGTCAATGGCTTCATAAATGCAATTGTTCTGGACACAGCTGCCCTCACTGGACCTGTTGAGTCACAACCTGATTATCTGACCATTTTCTGAATACTGACAGATTTCATTTGCTACTTTCACAGTGGCATTCGTTTTGATGTGATAATTTCTTGATGGAGTACAGCCCTGTCCCTGGATTTGAAACTGCAAAAATAATCCACTGCTGCCTGCAAGATACAATTGTAGCTAACTGCACTGTTAAGATATTCAGAAGGTTTTTATATTACATGCACTTTAAAAATACTTTTGTGTATTCTATTTTCTTAACTTCATAGGTTAATATAAAATTCCTTTCCTGGCTTGACACTGACATAAATGTTCTCTTCTACCCCTCCCTACAGAGGACAGTTAATTTTGTTGCTTAATACTTAGAACAGATACTAACTTTGAATAGGACATTGTTTCTCAGCCAGATCAGTAGCTACCTCTTAGGCTCTTTTTTTAGTATTAGTTCAGGACTGGCAACAAAACAACAGCAAAAGAGGTAAAAGTAAGAGTGTTCTCAGAGAATGCTTAGCTTTAATCTAATTAGATGTTAATTAATTTTTTCTTTAATTTTTTCTTTGTCATATTCCCCTCCCTTCTAACTATTTGTAGCTGTCAGCCCCTAGCCTTATTTTAACAAGAATGGCAGCTCTAAGTTCCTTCTGATCATTTTTATTTCTTACTGGTTCTAAATAAGGAAATTCCCAGTGTCTATTAATCTCACTTGGAGATGTTTAATCAACTGATCCCAAAGAGGCTGAGTCCTCTTAGGCTGCCTGCTATCACTCTGGCTCTTCTGCATTGCTAGGGTCAGCCGTGTTAACATATGTGCTGCTTGCACTAATTCAAACTAAGAACATCTTGAATTCAGGCTTTATACCACAAGAATAGTGAGCTTCCATCATTTCATTTTGTTACATGCTACCTCAAAGGGGAAGAAAAGGAGCAAATATGCAGTTTATTCATTGATTTTCTACAAATGAGATAATCACCTTGATTTCTCTGTTCCCTTCCATTTTTTTTTCTTTCGCAAGATGTTTTCAATTTTCCCTTTTGCTTTCTCTTCTCCTTTTCCCTCTCCTTTCTTTTTTTCTTGTCTTTCTTCTTTCTCTTTTCGTCTTGTTTAAGCTGCCGGGCTGAATGAGGAAACAATTACAGGATGTTGGCTTTAAAAGTGTCTGGCTTTGCCAAATAAGTTTATCTTTTTTTTCATTGTGGCTTAAAACATTCTAAACTCAAAGCCAAGTTACTAACCTAAAACTCATGGTAATTTTTTGCATTAGGCTTACAATAAACTTAGATAGTTTTTCCACAGTCCCTTTGCCAGTGATTAGTTTGGAAGATAGTATGTTTTGAATTTGCTGAGAGATCTACTGCTCTTAGCTTAGTTTTAGTACTTTTAAAAAGCAATCAATAATGCCCATTTTGTAATAAGCAAAATTTATGAACTGACAAGTAAAATGTAATTATAGTGGGTATTCCGTACAAGAAAAAAGAGGTGATCTTAAAGCCATCTCAGCATTCTGTTTGCACTCATTTTCATTCATATAAATGATTAAGTGGTTCTGTGCTGAAACGTTTCTCTCTCAAGGCTTAACATGAGCCTGGAAAAGTTGTTGCCAAAGAGTTCTATAATGAAGTCAGTGACCATTTGTATTAACTTCTCATTGTTACCAACAGACTAAATTTTTTACAGTATTATTTTTATGAGTGAGGCCCTAACTCAGCAGCAACTTAGACACCTTTTGTTTCTGTTCTCTGGGGGACATACCTGGTAAATGTGTAAATTCATAACAAAAGTGAATCCTCCATCAAATGCTTAGCTTGACTTTGCAGTTAATGAAACAGTTTCCCTTGTTCTGCCCTCTGCTGAAAAATGGCTCTTTCTTGAATGTTCCACAAAAAGATCATTCAAAAACTATTATAAAGGTCCTGATCCAAAACCCAGGTTTTTGAAAATCACCTAGTGAATTCAATAGGCTTTGGGTCAAACTGAAAAATGGAGAAGTTAATTTCCATTTAGAGCTGGGTCAAATATGCTTTGTCCATGCTGCTTAGCATAGTGTTGAAATAATATGAAGTTAAATAAACGTTCTGTCTTTTGATAATCAGAAACTGCAGCGGATTTTAGTACAACCTATGTAGTTCAGGCAGTTTAGGTAAGGCCTACCTAGTTGTGAAATTTACACATTTTAACACACTTAAGCTGCTCTTTTAAATCAGTTTATGAGATGATTTTTCTACCTCCTTTGTGATAATTTGTCTTCCCGCATCACCAGTTTCAGCTGCACAAACTCTTGCTGAAGGATCCCTGTGCAAGGTATTAAAAAGAAACAAACCAAAAGCCTTCAAGTCTGTGAGTTTTAGTGCTTTCACGTATTTAGAGAAATATACATCTAACTGCAGCAGATCCTCAGATGGCATCTCCAGCTGGGCCCAATATGTAATGTTAAACTTGTAATGGGCTGTTGCTGCAGCAGCAGCAGTTCTGTAATGCATCCTGCCAACTCTGCAATAACAGACAGAGGGCATTTCTTGGGTTGCTGACTGCTTTATACCTGGCATCTAAGAACAGTTTCTGCCAGACCTGAAGTTGTGGAAAATTAAAACTTGCAAGTGTGACTGCTAAACTTACTGGAAAACCTGGACCAACTTTGGTAGAGGAGAAAAACCTTCATAGTGGGCTTGTTCAGAGCTCAGCTGGGAGATCTCTGTACATAAAGCTCTGTGGACCTCTGTGGGACTTTATATGAATAGATCACGCAGCACAAATCTTTTCTCAGGATGTAGTCCTAAGGCTTACAGTTGGAGAGGATGCAAGAGAATGAAAGAAGAACTCTGAGCGTCTCTCAGATACACTTCTCTGAGTGTGGCAGAGCACCACAAGGACAGCTATTGTTATGCTAGATACAAATGCCATCTGCAAACATTACATTGGTTTTCCTGCAGATTAATAAAAAAAAAGTTTCAGATACCTGTAATTCATTTGTGGGAAGCAGGATAATGATGCTGTCAGCTACTTGGAAGAAGATAATTTATCTACTGTGTGTGAAACTTACTTTTCTTTAAATCAGACCTAGAGGTGCTTATGTGGATACAACTTGTGAGATTAGCAAGTATCATATATTGCACGGATTTTTATCAGAGAACAATACATTTTTTTATCATTATTGTTTTGCAACCAATTAGATTATCTCAAATTGGTACTAGTCATCTGATCTCAGTTTTAGATAATTTAGCTTTTATTGTGAGGATGAAAAATAAAAGGCTGGGACCAAATCCTGACCTATTCAAACTTCAGGGGTTTTATCCTCAGTTCCTTAGTGAAACTTTACTTTAAGATATCTGCATTTAAAGCAGACTGATTGACAGCTCTGCAGACCTTATTTCCTTGCCACAAAAATGACCAACATTTGGAATCCTACTTCTTTTAAAACCTCAAGAACAATACTTGTGCTTGTTGTCTTCTCCCAGTCTCAAGGTCCTTGCAGGGCTATGAACCACACTAGGCATGAGCATCCTGCAGTGAGGCTCTGAGGATTTTGAAGGCATTGCTCTCTCCTGATGGCATTAGCTCATGTTAATGTGATGTTAAAGCAGAAAGATTTTAACTCATGAGACTTTATCCTGAGAACCTCCTGCAACTTCAGCATCTTTTCAGACTGTGTGGTTTATTTATGTCATGCTAGAGGAGAGATAGCAATAGTAATAATAGTAATGAGCACTTCAGAAATGCAAGACAGATCCACAAATAAGCATTCATGCTAGAAAGTGTTTTGTCTGGTGGAAAAGAGAGGTTAAGCAGTGTTTCCAATGAGCCCAATTTCCCCTTTGAAAACCTGAATTTCACTCTTTGTGTCTTGTAGCCCATATTTTCTGCTAGAAACCTCTGTTTGGTTCTGTGTTATTGAACTTTTTGACATGATAGCAATTAGAAGACACTTAACTGAGAGAGAGGAAACAGTATGCTATAGAAACCTTTCCTTAAAAAAAAAAAAAAAAAGAAAGAAAAAGGACAATTTTCAATATTGAAGTGATTAGAACCTGTCATTTCATGTTGTTGTTTGCAAGTTGACATAGATGACAGGACAAAGGAGCATACATGGAAAGAAGATGAAAATTCAGAACAGATGCCAGGAAGCATTTTTCATGCTGAATGTGCACAGTGGCCTACCAGGTAAGGCAAAAGCATTTTCCCATTTAGGAAATAATTAGATGGCCCATCATGGACAAAATGGCTTTCCAAATTCCCCTCTTCTCTAATTTCCTTACTTTCTTATTATATTCCAACTGCTATTCATTTTTCTCAAGAGGATGTTTCATCCTCTGGACATGAGCTTAGTTCTTAGAGCAATGGATGAACTATTAACTGCTAAGTGAACAGCTACTTAGCTAGAGATTATCCTGTAGATATTAGAACATCCTGTGATGCTGAAGGTCTGGCAAGGCACACATTTTGAACTTCAGAGTTTCTTGAAATTTTCACCAGTTACAAAATAAAACTAGGAGAAAGTCAGAGGGACAGAAAACATGCTGTTATTATCTTACAGAATCTGATTATTTTAAGCGACAAAAATGCTGCACAAAAAATGAATCTGAGACATAACTTAGGGGAAAGAAATTAAAAGGACAAATGCAAATCCCCCAAGGTGAATGTGTTTCTGGCATCTTTGCTTTAGTTCAACCTTTACTTCCAAATCTGGTACAGACCCCCTGTGTAATCGTACTGCCAATCTTTTATACCTTCATGCCACACCTTTCATGTTCATAGATTAGAATAGGTTTTTTTCCCTCAGGTGAATATGAATGTGAAGCTGTAATTATTTTGGGCATTGACATTTGACATCTCCAAATATCAATCAGTACTATGCTAATTTTTTTACGCTTGTGATTCTCATTTTGGTAAAGTGTTGGCCCATTAAAAGTTCATATATTAAATCTATTTGAGCATGATGGATGGATAATGTCCACTGAGGACAGTGTTGAG
Organism: Bombycilla garrulus; assembly: GCA_013400315.1. Lineage (NCBI taxonomy): Eukaryota > Metazoa > Chordata > Aves > Passeriformes > Bombycillidae > Bombycilla > Bombycilla garrulus. Next base: position 616,503 of record VXBU01002214.1, read on the forward strand.
ACTCAGATCTAGAAATCTGAAGTCCTTGGTTTGCAAAAAGGTTTTCCAGGAACTGCATAGTGAGACTATTAAAAATGGTAACTATCAGCTGTGTTTCCAAGCTGATGATTTCCCTCATGTAAAACGTAGAGATTTCTGCTCCACCCCAATCGCCCCCAGTTTCAGCGCTAAATGGCACCACCAATATTCTCAATTTAAAGCCATTTATGTGATAGATAAATAAATAAAAGGACTCGATTTTCATATTTGTGGAAATAGCTCAGTGAAGTTTGTTCTGGCTTGCTTTTTAAATATGGATTCAAGCATTAGTAAAAAATTTAAAATGTCTTAATTGGCAATGACCAATTTAGACATGTAATTATGAATATTTTGAAAAAGACAATGGTTCTGAAATATAGTAATTTTGAGAAGAAATCTGCACTGTAAATGTTGTACTGAAGGGAATGATAATGTCTGTTTTTTAAAATAAATATATCTATTATTTTTCCTTCATTCCTATAGGTGTAACAGGGAAAAGAAAGGACCAGAAGGAAGTCTTTATACCACATACATCCATATTAATTCAGAAATTACTGTTCCCTATCAGGAACCTTTTAGTTTTTTCACCTCTGCTCTTCTGAAAATATCAATTTCCTGCCTTACTTTTCAACACCTTTTATCCTTTGCTGTCATATTCAAGGCTGTTCTTCACTTCCCTTGCACAGCTTTGACATTATTAGCAGCAACAAATTTGAAATCAGATTTAATATTTTGATTCAAAAAACAGAAGTCAAAGCACGAACTTAGAAATAAGCATTTTTTATTTATATGAATTATTTGCATTCCTTCTTCCATGCTTTCTTCTTTCTGTGCTGGTTAGTTGGTGTTTTCAAGGTTTTATTTTTTCAGAAATATGAAGATATGAACTATGCGTTCTAAAAAATAGGAAAAAGGATTCCTGTATAATGATGTGATCAAGAAACTGCCTTTTTAAAGGCAAAAATTAATGAAGTTCATTTTACTTATTATGAATTAAGTTAGATTACTAGTTTAACTGAACTCTGCAGCTGACAGGGCCAGGAGAATATTTCACTAATAGATGAAATATTCCATAGCAGTGTGGGATGAATTGATCATTAGCAAGGTTTAGGCATTTTCCTTTTGTACATCTACAGCTAGGCCACAGAATCTCTTTTCAGAAGCTGTGAAGATCAACCTAAAACTGAAATATGGCCATGTTGTGTAGAGAAATTAACCGAAAATTAATATATATGTGTCGTTTTCAATCTCTAGTTTATATTTTCTGGGTTAGAAATTTTTAGTGTTTTAACTTTTCACATTCAGTTTGGGAGAAGAACTTAAATTAAAACAATGTGTCCAAATATTCCCTCTTGTCCTAACTGTGAATTCTATATTCTATAGTGCCATAGTACAATGTAAAAAAGGCTTCTGGTCAGTGGCCATCTTGGCATGCATATTTCCCAATGCATCAGTCTCGCAAGAGTCTGAAAATGTCATGGACCAACTCAATGATCGAGCCATATTAGTATTATATTAATAAATTAGTAAAATATTATATTTTAGTTAGTGCAATATGTCAAATGAAGTATACCATGAGCACCAAGATCCTGTAAAATCAAAGAACAAATATAAAACCCTTATTAAAGCAAGTACTGAAAATATTTAGTATTATAATTTAATTTGCAGTCAGCAAGCAAACCTTTTCAAAACAATTTTTTTCAGCAATACTAGAGGGGATAAAATATCCCCTTGATATGCCTGGGTTTACCTCTAAGATATAAAGTATGTGGAGTTGCTCATAAAATTGAGATTAATCTTCCAGATATCTGTAGAACAGATAAATTAATTAGCTAAGAATTTGTACTGGAGAAGAAGAGACATTGTGGGGGACAAGGGCTTTGGTGAGGGATAAAATCCATTTTGTGCTGCATGAAATTACAGGAATAATTGTTGACTCTTTAAGACCTTTCTTAGAATAGGTCTTTGACTGCAAATGAGAGCTGAATGAAAATCCAGATTCTGCCATAGATAATTTCTTAGCGTCCCAGGGAGTCCAGCATTTCTGTACATGGCTTTTTAGTTTTTTTGCCTTCAAGGGAATGGTCAGGTTAAATTTGAAAATATATTTTCAAATCCTGAGAGGAAACGGCTTCATATATACAATGTATTGTTGCTAATAAGTTCATTACATTGTGTCAATTTGCATAGTTGTGTTCTGGATAATAGTTCCCATATCATTATTAGCCATGACTATTCCAAGAAGAAGTGTTAAGTACAATATTACAAAATGGAGCTCTTTGAGCATATTTTCTTTATGTTTATGTCCCACTGAAAGCAATAACTAGCCCTCTTAAAATATAAAGCATTATTTCCTATTCAGTTTCCAATGCTGAAAGCACTAAATAAAAAAAAAATATGTGGATCATTCATCTTTTCTTCCACATGCTTTATTAATGTATACAGCAATGGAGAATTTTAAGAGATTCTTTTGATGCAATGTTAAGAGCAAATTATTTTAATTCAGTCCAATTTATACATGAGAATAACTGTCTCAAAGCAGTCCTGCGATCAATGTGTCTATGACTACCTTAAATACATTCACTGAGTATTATAGCTACAGATAATAGCCTTGTAGGTTAAATTGTTATACAGGTTTGACTTTTTAAAATTGATTTTAAAAGGTCGAAATTTTAAAATGATACTGTTATTTAAATGTGGGGTGAAGGTTTAAGTACAAATCACTCTAAGGTAACTTTTTTAAGAGCAGGCTAATGCAGTATTATGTTTTATGGTGCAATAAAATTATGTGCTAAAATTATGCTCGTAAATGCAGGCAAATGTAAACCAAGCTATTAGTTATGTTTTCTCAGATAAAAGTGATTAGCATAGCTATCAAACTCTTCTCCTATTTGAATAACAGAATTATGTCTGAAATCTAAGGCGTGTTTGCTAAAGCTGAGTCTTAAAAAGAAATGTAAATCCAGCTATCAATGTTATATTTGAAAGCGAATGCAATGGTCTGTCTGCCCATCATTCTGCTAACAACGGAGAGCAGAGGAACATGACCCAAATTGCAGTGAAACACATCAATATGGAATGTGCCTGAAACACTATTTTGGAAGTCATTCCTAGCACTTTATCATAATCTCTTTACTGCTGATCAGACTTATTTAAAAACCATTGTGGTTTGTTTAAACATAAGAGTGATGAAAGAGTCTTTTAGCAACAGTCACTGTGAGACAAAGTTTCATGTATAATTCATGAAGTATGTGGTCATCTACTAGCAAATTAATTTCCATTTGACAGCTATACTTCTGGTAGTGTCCTCTCAGGAAGGCACGTGGTGTATAATTAAATTCTGAACAGAGCAAATTAAATGCTGATTACTTAATAAACAATTTCCAGGCTTGGATATTGTTACCTGTCTTTATAGGATCAAAAGAAGATATTCTGACAATGATGAATGAATATATTTTCTCAACCTGGTATCTAATTTTTTTTTTCAAATGTCTAAGGGTTGAAATTTCTACTGGAAAATCCAACTGTGGAAAAAAAATCCTGACTAAAAAGCCAGCTCCCATTTCAAACCTGCAAAGGAGCTTTCTCTACCTGTGGCTGTACAGTGATGCTAGTGTTGATTGCTCAGGGGCACCATTTAGTATTTAGGTGCAAACTACTGCTAGACACATGCACTCTCTCTTTTGCATCTTCTTTGCCTCCCTTCTTTCCCCTTTAAATTTGGTTAATCAAAGTAAATTGATGAACATTTGCTACACTGATGATAGGAAAGATTATGGATGACTGACTGTGGTGACCATATGAATGACTTCTTTTTGTTTGCAATAAAAACTATTATAATAGAAGATAAACTATTAAATAACATGTTACAAAAGGTTTCAAACAATCATGGAATGAAGAACAGGAAAGTCTTGCACGTGATCTTGCTGAACAGGAATTTTGTTAAGGTTTCTACCATGTTCTCTAACCCTTGCAGTGCTCAAGGCCGGGTTGGATGGAGCCCTAAGCAGCTGGTTCTAGTGGAAAGTGTCCCTACCCATGGCAGGGGGTTGGACCTAGATGATCTCAAACATCCCTCCCAACAAACTCTTCTATGATTTTATGTTTCATACTTGTAATGCAATGTGAGGTCAGTACAAATTCTTAAAGACATATTTTGATATCCCTTCACTCTCCTTTGTCTATCCTACTCGGATTAAGTTAGCAGAGATGCACTACCATGCACTAAAATTCAGCTTTCTAGGTATAGGATTTTTACCAGTTTTCAAACACTGCATGAACAGCTACGCTTCTATTTATAGTACAAGGACATTTTTCTGTGTGTTGACACACCACCCTTTATAAATCAAAAGTATTTCAATTTGTGCTATACCTTGATGATATTTTTTTTCTGAAAAGACTGACTTGTAACATATAGGAAAAATGCAGCAGGAGATTCCCATGCAATGTGGTGATAGAACTAGTCTTTCAATAATGCAGATCAAGCAAATTCATTGAGGAAGAAAAATTGTTTAATATATGGATAATTTGAAAGATGACAACAGTAAACCTAAAAGTATTCAGATGATAAATATGTGCAAACACATGGGTGGTATATACATTGTTATAACATTGATGAATATTAGTATTTCACAAAGGTAACTGTTCACAACATATTTAGTTTTGCAAGACCCACTGGTCAACAAACCTTCACCTCTCTTCCTCTGCACTCAAAGCTGGGGTGACTGCAGTTGGATCATGGTGGTGCAGGTCATACCCATCAAGTTTAGAAGGAAGAGGTATAAGGGAACTGTTAGTAGATGTTGCCTACCTTTGGATTTGTTTGGTTTTGTGCCAACAACAAAAGTATTTAAATTAGCTGATGTGGAATACCGGATTTGATAGCTCACACAATTCATCTGGTTTGAATGGTATGAAGAGGAAAATGATTTTGTATTATCAGTGCTGGGATGTATGTTTTGCATGACATTCTTTCCTCTTCACAGTTGTATCAGTGAGAAGCAGTTTTATGATCTCAAAGGAGAGAGAGTGATGAGACTGGGAAGAACTGAGTTCTGAAAATGCAGGGAAAAGTACAAAAAGAATATCCAAGCTGGCCCAGAAATGACAAGATGTAAGCTAAGGAGATAGGAAATCTACAGATACGGGGAAAATAATAAATCCAGGTTTAACAGGAGTAAAAAATGAGTGAAACTGCTTGAGGGTGAGAAAATTAGCACTAAGATTAATGGTGAGCAGTGGTAGCAACTGCCATGTCAATACCACATTAAGCTTGGAAATGTTATAATGATAAAATCTAAAAGGGAACATATTCCACACGGTCAATCTGAGTCTGGGTTCACAGCATATTCCAGTTTGTAAGACCCATTGGACACTGACTATATCTAGGAAATACCATCAGGTGGCCAAAATATGAGGCATGATGTTACATGTGCTGAAAAATCTGTCATGCTGCAATGTCTGTTAAACACAAGCTGAAAGAACAGTCTAAACTGCCAGTAAATATAAAGCGAAATGAAAACAAACACTGCAGTGCATGACTTCCTGTGGGATTTGATATTAATCCCCACTTATGAGGAGTAGTCTGTACAACATATTTTCCCTAGGGGACTTGTGAGTTATCCAGCTAATCCTTATTCAAGGCATATGATTTGTATCCGGCAAGAAATCACACAGAGTTTTTTCAATTAGCTCCAAATATACAGTATTGATAATAAGGTCTGTGTGATTAGATTAAAAAAAAATTCTTGGAAAATAAGCTTAATGTGCACATTCCATTATGCAGTGATCAGTGCTATAACTTAGGAGGTCTAAGTTTAAGCATCTGATTATCTTGTTATAAGGTCTGTTCGGACTCAGTTGATCGCCTTGATGTTTTCAGTAATTTCTTATCCTCTTGTTACCTACACTTTTTAATACAAATTACAGATTAGTTGTCTTCATCAGTTCTCTAGTTGTGGCCTGGCGATTGATGTGCTGCCTGTGCTGGTTTTGAACTCTCCTGTATTTACCATTTGAACACAGCTTTTTCAGATTCAGATTCTTCTGCCTGATGTGTTCTTCACTCCCAGCTGACAACATCTGTACCCTTCTCTATCCTATGGAAGAGAAAAATTAAAAATCTTAGAGCAAGATATTTTGCAGGTTGTCGTATAAAAGACACTGGCATAAAATCTTAGGTCACGACTAGATAATTTAATATATGTTTGTTCCTTTCCTCTTTGAATAGAACAGCATTTGCTGGCAACTAAATCTAACTTAATTCTGAAAATATGAATACTGGAACTGTTGAGTAGACCTTTCAGAAGAGAGATATTTCAGTTCCTTGTGAGCAAAAAGAAATTAAGTCCATTTTTATAAGGCTAGAGAGTAGATCAGACAGGCTTGGCTGAAATGTTTGCTGGGGTTCAGTGCTTTCAAAAAAGACTTGTGAGATGGGACAATGGTCTGTGTTAGCAATTAGATCCTTTCCTAAGCTAAGTCTGGATGTTCATTTAGACATTGTAGAATTTTAGTTTGTGCAAAAATACCTCATTTTACTTTACATGAAAATAGTTTTCGTGTTTCAAGACTGACTGGAAGACAAAAATGCCAGATGTTACATATTTGTTGCTTCTTGTAGTAACATGCATGTGGTACGTATGCAGCAAATATTCCAAAGACTGAATCTTGGCATGGGACTACTACCATGCTAAATATAGAAATTACATTGTTCAGACTTATTTCAAGAGTTCAAATTTAGTATGTTGCTGCTTATTTAAATACACATAAGGAGGTGGAAAGGATATAGGATATTTTAAGTTTTCCCAAATTTTCTTTAAGCAACATTTTCTATGCAGCTGGCAGCTCTTTATTTCCACTGAGATGAAAAAAATTGCCAGAAATTCCTTCCTTGCTAATGAAACATAGACTGAGTTTGTCCATTTGTTTAAAATATGCAGATTATCAATTTACATTTTTTACTGAATCGTTTTAACACAATAAGTTTAGATAAGGGTGAATGATTTCAGAAAAGGATGAAGAACTTTGCTTTCTCAGAATCACAGAGGACCTTTCATAAATCTTGGGACTGCAACAGGGAATTTAGCAGTGAATTGCAGTTATTAGGTGCTGCTAAGTGCTGTTAGGTGCTGCTAGCCCCAGCTCTGAGAATGTTTCACTGGGAGTTTGGGTGACTTGATCTGCACACCTGTTAGTTTGCACATACGTGTTAAGAGTAATACCGGTTTTATGTTTGTGATTTATTTCATAGTTTCTTCTAAATGGGTTTCTGCTGTGCTGGAAAGAAAATATTTAGACTTTGTAATCTAAGATTTTTCCATATTCATTTAAAATGTGGATTTGTTCTTTTCATATCTCCTACAAGTGGTAGAATTTTAGATCCTGAAGCCAGTGATTTCCCCAGTTAATTTTGGGAAGATGCCACAGAAGTTATTGAGCCCATAAAATTCACATTCTAGCTGTTCCCATGACTGAACAACTACAATAGCTTTGCTGTTAGGACTGTGTTTGGGCTTCAGCTCAATATTTGCTGAGTCAGAAGGAGAGTTTCTATCTGATTGGCCTTTCTGCTGCTTCATACAACAGTCAATTCATAGTGATCCCAGTTACTTATTGCTCATAATTTCCAACAGAAATGTGCCAAGGCATTGAGATGATCCTGGCTTCTTATTTATAAATGGGTCAACTTCTTGCTGTGTAGTAAAATCCACTTATTTTATGCATCAGAATTTTATTAACTTGCGTAAAATATCAATTCAGTGTTCAGTTTGTAAAATATTCAAATCCTTTAGCAGTTCTGTAAACACAAAAGTCTTAGTTGGCTCAGGAAGCCCATAAATTCAGTAAAAAGCAGGAAAGTCTGTGTATGTCTTACCAGTTGGGTTACTATTGATGGGTTTGTTCCCTGAGAGGTGCAAATAGACTGTCATGAAATGATCTTTTTGTCTGTCCAGACATTCAACTTGTAATTACACATTTTTGTAGAAACATCTCACTTTCCATAAATCAACTTTTCAGGTTTGATGAAGGTAGAACAAGGCGAGGAAGTGGAAAGTCATTTTTCGGTCAATTCCAAGTAATAAATTCTACCTGGAGTCTGGTTCCAAAGCCTTTGTTTCAGATAAGGAGTTAATCAATGGCATCAGCGATGTAATTTCCTTTGCCAAGTAAATACAGTATTTAGGTAAGAAATGTTTCTTGTATCTTATGTGCCACAGTCTTAGTTCGAAATACTTTTAAAACTCTTAAATCCTTGGATGGTTTAACAACCTATACAACGGTCTGAATGTCTAAAAAGAGAACCCATTTGTTCTCCACACACCATCTCTCTAATAAAATAGAAACTAGTAGATGGAAATTCTGAGGACATGAGATTCTTGCCAATATGAGGTTGGACTCATGCTGATGGTTAAGTTGCTGAACACCAGGAACATCAGAGGAGCCAAGACTATTTCCTCTCTTTTACTGCATATTAAAAATCCATCACAAAATTCAGAGTACCTTTTGAATACTTAAACTTAGTTTGTGATCAACAGATTATCTTACATGATCCAAAGGACTTTTCTTCCTTATAGCTTCCAGACATACGGTGAAAAAGAGTGGTCTCTGTGACATTGTTGTCCCACATATGAAATTTAAATTACTGAGAAACAAGCATGAAAATTGTCATGTTAATTTTTCTTTTTGGCACTTATTGATTCGATTACTGGTGGGCAAGGTCAGTCTAATGCCTCATGCAACTTTCCAGAGCCTGAAATGTACTTAAAAATTAACTCAATTTATGGTTCCTTGAGGAACAGCTATTGTCATAATCTCTCTTTATTCCATCAGTAAAAACCTGGGCTCAGTAAAGTGTTTATTGTGTGTAAGCCGCATAGTAAACTCTTGTATATATGGGGGCTACCTAATGAACCCAATTTTAAGAAGCTGTATGGGTAATTGTTAAGCTAAAATCTCTGTACCACTGCCTAGTCCTGTGTGTACCAAAATCCTGGAGGCTACAGAAAGAGTTGTCTGTTGGCACAGTTTTGTCAAACTAATGCTGACCACTCAAGTGGAATCCTAACAAATTGAAATCATCTGTATGCACTGACAGAAGCCAAAAAACTGACTTTATATTGCTTTTTCCAACAGAGCAACCAGACCACAACACTGGACCATGTGGGTGGCCTCACCCACTTACATATATGACACTTCTGGAAGTGAAATGGCTATGAAATCACTGACTTGCCCTATGTATAAAACAGCTCATTTGTCCTGGTGCCTTAACAGGCTATGATGAGCCATCTTTATGGCCAAGGTTCTCAAATTCAAGACAAGGAAAATTTGACAATTGTGAATTAATTTTCTTCATGTGCAGAGCTAAGTTTTGGAAGGCTTTGCTTACCAAGCCCTGCTGTGCACAGAGAGGCTGATGTACATCCTTCTGAATGACAAACTAGTGTGCTTGAACTGTGCTTTCCAGGAAAGCCATTTTTACTTGTTCTAGGTACAAGGTATTTGAAGAATTAGGGGAATCAAGTACATAAACTGCATAAAGTTTGCTTTGCAGCCGTTCAAGCTGCATAACGATCCCTGTTGCAAAGACAGGAATAAAGCCATGTATCTAATTTTTCATTTGTAGAAGGATTTCTGAGGAGAGAATTTGTCCTATTGTCTTAATTTAATGCTTACAATCTGAATAATACATTAAAGAATACCTGAGAGCCAGGTGAGCATGCTTCTGTAGCTGAGGTACAAATTGCTCTTAGAATTCATTAGGGGGTTGACTTTTCCTATTCCCTGAGCTACAATGGCTTGGATAAAATGGAAACTAGATCTTGCCAGACAAAAGCTTTTGGTTTCTGAATACATCATATGGGAAAGAATTAAATAATTCACTGAATTCAGAAACAAAATTCTCATCAGCTTCAACAGTGCATGGAGGGGGGTGAGCAGAGACTAGGAGTACCAGTTCACAAGTAGCAGTTGGTACATCCCTTGAAGAATAAATGATGAATAAGAGTATCAATTCATACTGGATTATTTTAAAAGGCAATCATTCAAGCAGGAAAAAATTAATTGAGAGTTAAGAGCAGTAGATAAAAATTTTCTTTCACAGGAAGATTTTCCTTCTTCCTGTGAAATTCTAACTTACTATTTGTATTACAATAGAAAGGAATGACTCCAGTGTGGTAAAGCAGCCCCAAACTCACTGAGCATTCAGAAGTACACAATAAAATCCTGTTTCTTACTCCTCAGACCATCATCATATCAACTTTCAAATCTATATGCTATCATTTCTGATCAAATTATCATCTAATGAAGATGGATTTTACTGAAATTTCCACTATGGTTTTGTTGGGGTTTCTAAATATTTTATTTTTTGCATTGTTTGGCCCTTAAGAAAGGATGTTTTCACGCATTTGTCCTGCAGCTGCAACACAATGGTTCTATCTATTTGTATTTGCATGCAAAATGTGCAGCAAGGAATTGATGGTTGCCATGTGTGCCCAATAACAGCAAAAAGGGAGGGAAAAAAAGTAGGATAAAACAAACTTCTCCACCCTAGTAAGAGGTTTAAATCATAACTGCCTCAGGAGAGAATTGTTTCCTCCTTCAGTAGCAGTCTAAACTCTTGAACACAGCACAGCCAAGTCACTGAAACAGTGACTGAGCGTTAAACAGTGCTACATCTCTTTTATGAAAAACATTCTCTGAAAAGCTTGCATAAACAAGAAGCCCACATGTTCAGCTAAACTATTTTTTGGCGCTCTCACAGTATTTGTTGACTCATTTGAATTTTTGTGTGTGTGTAACTCTTTAACTTCCATGCTCTGCACTGTAAGCAAGTGTTGATTATTTTTCTCAATCATCCGTGGTTCGAGCATTTCCAGAATGAACCTATACAAAAGTCAGTGGTTGCCATTAAAATGTTAATGCTTGATAGCTGTTCTTAAATATTTTATAACTTTGTTAAATAATAAAATTTAACAGTAACTACTCTATGTTAATATATAGATTAATATTATAGGTATTAGCGATGACAAAAGTATTTGTTGTGTCATCAGGGCTGAGATTATGCCCTAGAGTTAACACTGCAGCACTTTATAGGTTTAGAGAGGAATTAAATTTCCCAAATGCATCCCTTCCCAAAACCCCAGACAGTGTTTGCCCGATGTCAACAACAGCAGCAGACAAGGTTTTAGGAAACCTACAGCCTGTTCTCAGAAGTGTTGGTCTAATGCACAGCTTCGTCCAGCTCCTTCTCTTGCTTTTGGTTGCCTTGATATGTTTTGTTTTCTTTGCCTTTTCAGTGACATTTTTTCTGTGTGGAGTTTGTTTGCAGGATGTGTTCAGACAGTATTCTTTGTGGCTGGGTCCCAATCTCCATCTGGGCCCCTAAGCTCTGCCCCTTCATCTTGTTTCTCAAATGCTTTTGTGCATGTATAGAATAGTAGAGGCAAGATTGATGCCTCTCCATCCTTTTTTTGTTTTGTTTTTTACCACAGTATTTTCATCAAATCTCAATTAAGCAATGCTTTTAAGAAGTCATTATTTGTCTTTCTTCCTTTTTGATATCTAACTTGAGATATGGTGCTTTCATCTGCTGAAGAATGCACAATTTCAGATGATTGAGTGATATATAGCACTAAATAGTCTAAATCAGGTACGTTGAACCTCATATAGACTGGAGTAGGTACCTTTCATCTTTGTTTCCCACCTTTAAGAGCTGATAGTATTCCTTCAAATCGTGGAGGTGTATTTATGTCCTGCCATACTGTTGTAATAAATTTCTCCTAGAATTCCATAAAGGAATGAATATATTTTTTTCAAAATGCAGCTTGAACAATACACTGTGTGGTCAGAGGCAGTATATTAACAACAAGGAGAAAAGAAATTTGGCTGCACCAATAAACTTTTGTATCTTTTGATACAGGATCTTGCAAAAAATTGCCAAGTGGGGTTGTAAGTAAAATGCTGAATTAAGTTTATTCAGACGACTTTCATTCTGTGATTTATAGCTTTTGGGCCTTGAATTTTGACCCCTAGTAACATTCTTTTAACAGAGTTGTTTAGCATACAAATCTCAAACAATATGAAATTCTCTGTTCCTGATTATTTTATTCAGAAAGCAGTTAAACATTTGTGTTCCTGAAGAAAGAGGCCAAGTATATTTGCAATATTTTAGATTATGTGTTTTTAAATATTTCTGTTTCTGCTGCTATTTTTGTGCACAGTTTTTCAGGAGTGTGTACACAAGTAGAACAGAATGTCAGAGCCTGAAGTGGCAATTCCAAGTAATAATAGCTTTTTCAACTGTACTGTTGTTGATACATCTGAATGCCTGTCCAAGTCTCTATGGATTCTGTGACGCCTTAGGCAGTCTTGTATCTCAAATGCCACACGTGCAGACAAAGCGTTTGAGTACCTGCTCTAAACATCTCTTAGGCTGCCAATTCATGATCCAGTGCCACACACTGCTGTGACACTTGTCTGGCTGAGAGTGAGAAGAGCTCAGAGATGAATATTCCACACCTCACGGGCAGTAAATGCGACAGAAGGAGTGGGGAGAGAAAAGGTCCATTCTGATGGCTTGTCAGTCTTTAATGCGTTCAAACAGGATGTTTATTGGCATTAAGGTAAATCAGATGATGAATATGAAAGTTCTGTGCAACATGAAATTGATATAAATTAGTGATGAATGCATTTACTCAAAGTTCTGAAAGAGCCTTCAGCAGGCAGGCAGCAGAGCTGTTTGAAAATTATGGGAGAGGTTTTGTGAGAGAGAGAGAGAGACTTTTATCAAAAGTATTTTGTTCTCTTGTTGCATTTAAAACCCACAGTTTCTAGTAATTCTTTGGCTTGGTTCACATTATTTTATATAACTAGCTCATTGATAGGCTTTCTTTTCTTTTTTGGTATATAAATGTCTGTGTGGGAAATATGAAGAATGTGAACCATTGTATGGCTGTCACTATAGCCCAGAGTGACTTGTCATTTCTGTACAGGTATTTTTTTGACATCGTGCATAAAGAAATCAGAAACAATTATTTGGCAGATTTTCTAAACAAGCTAATATCTTGCTGGTTCCTGGTTTTCTTTTGACCAGACTAAAAATGTTTTTAAGGATACTAATAAATACCTATAATTGGTTTTAAAATAATTCTCTACTTGTTCCACTTGAAAATAGATAGCACAGTTTTGTTGCTTTGTTACTCTAGAAAGCTTTTCCTTTGCTGTCACACTCCAAAGTAAATGTTTTTCATAGGGTTTTGAAAGAACACTGCAAATAGATATTCTAGCACTGACTGCATTATAGATATTATAGATATTATATAACTCCACATTTCATGGTGGTGACTTCATATCAGTTGTAACTAATGTCACTGGAGCTATTTCCAAATGATTGTCAGAAAAACAGAAGCAATGGAGTTATAACCAATACCTATGAAAATGAATTCTGCTCTACTCCATCTAAAAAGAGATATTAGATTTAGGTTTCAAAATTACAGTCCTGTTCCTACAAGTACTTTCCCCTTTTTTCTCACCTCTTCAGCAGCTCCCCAGAATAAGGACTGAATCCTGAGTGTCCATATATGTTCTTGTAATGTCCAGCACAGCTACTGCTACCAAGAGTGGGTCAATGCCTATTTTAAGTCTTTCAACAGAGTGCCCTAGGGATGCAACTTTTTATTAGCTACAGGCAGCTTTCTTAAAAACTTTGATTAAAATATGACTAAGGAGGTATACTGGCAATTTTGCTTTTGTTTCTCTTTAACCAAATTAAAAAAAAAAAAAAAAAAGAAGGGAAAAAAATGTTCTGCTGAATTGCATGACTTCATGGACCATATTTCACGTTCCTCATTGAAATGTGGTTAAAATAATCTTGTACTTAACCGGTTCCAAACCTTCAAACAGCAATGTGTTTGGCATTTTTTTTTTTCCCTTCATATGTCAACTTAAAAGATGTGTTATTTTTTTTCTTGGTCTGTATTTATCAAATACTTACATATACAAAGCATTCATTAATAAATATGAGCACTGTAATTCATTTAAACAATTATAACATTTAGAGTTTTCTGAAAAGCTACTATTGCTGCCTTAGCCCTTTTAAAATATATACTCCCCACAGGACAAAATGTGATCTATTAATATGTATGCATTATTACTTTTTGTAACTCTGGCTGCTGATGTCTCTGAATATGGAAGCATTTAGAGGTTATAGACAGTCCGTTAGTCGACTTGCAATTCTAAGTGCAATATTTTCTAAAACCTAAAAAGCATTATTAATTACCCTCTGTCTGTATTAGAGAGTATAATATATTTTCTTCTGGAGATTTCACATTTCCTGTGATCCTGCAATAGCAATACTTGAACTTGTTACGTTATTTGGAATAATTGGCAACACAGGGATAAAAATTTCTGGTTGACTGCTAATTGCACAAATTAATGAAAATAATTCATCTTACATCACTCTAGCCTTTAAGCAGTTTTCTTACTTTTTTAGGACCCCGCAATTCTGAGATTATGCATTCCCAGCAGAAGGAGTTTACCTTCTTGCAACTGAAGGGTAGAATATTTATGTGCAAAGTCTTATAAAAGGAAAAATTGAGCTGATTCAATAATGTATACATTCCTCTCAAACTAGAATGAGGTATTTTAAATTTATTTTATATTTTCTACTTTAGTCAAAAGTATCTTGTGTCCTTGCTGCTTAATTGGCTTGATAAAAAACATTTGTTATGCAGGTCTGGAACTGCAGGGAAGTGATTGGCTCCTTTTAAATGTATTAAGTGTAGTCAGTTTGCTTTTTATAAATGAAATAAAAGAACTACTTAAAAAAATTTTCAATTCTTCTCCATGATCAGTCTATTGTCACATGCATTTGGCATTCATTATATGTTAGCCCCAGGCGCCTCCAGTCTTGTACTCAGGCCAGCAGTAATTTGGTTTATAGAGATCATATGGCAGGGAAACAGACCTTGAAAGACAGAACTCTAAGAAGCATATTTGATGAATTTCCTATGATTTGAGTCTGGGTTTATTCTTTCCTGTTGTGGAGCAGACACCCTACAGCACACGTGCTGAGGCCCGATGCGCCTGAGCAAGGGGCCAATTAAATGACAATATGCGCACTGTTTTTTTTGCACATCTCGGGTTGCATTTCCTATCAGAGAAAGGGAAGGGATGATGGGAGGGGGAGGAGAGGAAGAAAAAAGGGGGGACTTGTAAAGGATCCAAATATGGGCAGGAAACCACACAGAGTGAAGGTTGCCTTTGTCATTAACAATTAATGTAACCACAAAAGCTGGAAAAAAAAAATGTGCTGCGGCTGCGAGTGGCAGTGGCACAGCCAGTGCAGCACGTCTCCTGTCTGTCCTCCTTCCCTGCCAGCCTGGCATCCTGGGGCAGCCAGCTCCAAGGCCTCTGCTGCTCTAGCCCATCAACTATTGATAACTATTTAACTCTCGTACCCATATGGACCCCAATCCTTTTCCGAACATACTGGGTAGTGGAAGTAGCAGAAATGGATCTCAGAAATTTCCATAGTCAAATGGTTTTTTTTGCCATTAGCTCTTACCCTCTTGATCTGCATACTAGAGATGTTACAGGCTGACCAAATGTGCTTGGATGACATGGGAGGTATTTCCATACAGGCCACTAAGCGCCAAATTAGGCCTGAGCCAAATGGTGAGGCTGGGTTTTGGTAAACTTATATTCCCCACCACTCTGGTCACAGCATTGACGGGATGCCACAAGAAGGAAGCTATTAACCACTATGAGTGAATAGATATAAACGCAGACCTAAACAGGCTGTTATACTTCCTACTTGGGTCCTTGGGCACAACCTTTACACCTAAACATTACAAACACATGCACATGTGCACACATGTAGGGAAAGTTTCACTCTGGGTTTTATTTCATTTAAAGGTCTTAATTTCTTTGATGATGTCCAGAGACTGTCCAGGTTCCTTTGGGGTTTGGGTTTTTTTGATTGATTTTAATTCCTTTTCCCCTCCTCATTTCTCTTTTCCTCTCTCTTTCTCTTCTCTTCCCCCATCCCCCAACTTTTTCTAGTAGTTTATAAATGCCACTTTTCATTAATGTGACCAAAATGTCATCAAGTAGTTTAATGCTCTTTAATGTCCTTGTATCGTTTACGTTTTTTGAACAGTGTGGAAATGAATCCCATCTGTGGATTTGCTAACATCAAAAAAGTTTGACAGGCTATTTAGACGTGCTACTTCACGTTGCATTAGCATGTACAATGTCAGAGCGGCAGGAGCCAGAGCGAGGCCATACCGCGCCACCTCACTCTTGACCCCTCCTATAACTGCTCTGAAAGTGGCAGATCACTTACCTCAGAAAAGAAAGTCAATTGTGAAGTATCTCAGCCTGGACAGGAGCCCAGAGGCCCCAGGAAAAGTGTGAAGCCTAAATAAAAAGATGAAAAATCTTTCTGAAAAAGAAAAAAAAACAAACAAGAAAACCAAAACCAAAATCAAACCCATCCTCTCTTCCTTGCTGGTGCCAAGAGATCCACATATCTTCAGCTGGGCAAGTGTAAATGTCCTAACATTGTCTGATGTTTCATTTTTTATTTGTAATAGGATTTTTTTTGGTTTTCTTATGGGTGGTTAAATGCTTCCAAAGACATCTAATTACATTTTTCAGGCTACTTTATTCTTTGTTTCTTCTTGCATATCGGCCAACCAAAAAAATATTGTAGCTAAAATAGATGATGCTGAGCCATCTTCTCAAGGCTGTCCCCACCCTTCTCAAGGGTGTTCTTTTTTCAGGATTGAGAATTTTTGAGGTGATTATTAAAGTAGCCCCTCTGTAATACTCTCTGCAAGTTAGTACATATCAGAAAACTATAATTTCTTATTTTTTTAACCTTTATTGCTGTAAATATCTCATTAACAAGGCTCATGGACTGAACTGTTTAGTATGTGATGGGTGCATTTTAAATTTCTTTGGCTTTTTGCCATGAGAGTGACGTTCCCCCCCTGCTCCCCCCCCCAAGGCATTACTGTAAAAAGAGATGTGGCTTTTTATTTCAGGAAAACAAAAGCTTCTGTTCTTCCTGAGACACAGGGAACAGCAGAGTGCATTTTAACTGTTAATCATTATGGATAAATGGATAATAATTTCCACCTCTGAATGCACTAGGATTTACTTGCCAGTTTTTTAACCCTCGGCCGTACTGCATTTTCATAGGCAAGTATAATTTAATTTTAAGCTAGAATGTAAATAAATAACCTTGTATAGTGGCACCAAGTTTTCAAAGGCAAGGTAATCTTTTATAAGCATGAAATAAAAATGCCTTTAAGGCAATTATTATAAGTGCACAAGTCCTTTAGTCTTTAGCAGTCAGGTTTTTGTGAGATACACAATTGTGCTGTTAGTAGTGTCACACTGAAAGAGTAGAACACAAAGTATGGAAACAACAAACAATGAAAGAATAAAACACAAAGTATGGAAACCATAAACCATGCACCTTATATTACTCTTTAAATTGGTAGGGTTGTGATATTTTCACAAAAGGCAGGATGAAATTGGCACATTTCATGCCCTGATCGAAGCACTATTTACACAGAGTCAGGATCCAAACACGGAGGAGGAGACAATCAGGTTACATTTAAATTCATTTAGCAAACACATTCATTTGACATTCCATTCTAATTGTTTGATCTCGTGGTTTTTATGCTCAATGTGGATAAGCGGCATGGGCTCTTTTAGATTTTTCAAATGAATTTCAGGCAAAAGAAGCTCATGTGTTTTCCTTATACATTTCATAGGAGACATAGAAACAACACTGAAGTTTATTTTGGAAGCATCTACCAAGTAGGAAAATCCAATCCTTTCACTCATGATGGCTCACATTCTCTTACTGTTCTGATGTCTGAAACAAAGCTTTGAGTCTGTTCAGTGCAGTCACAAAGCCCTAGTTCTAGCAGAAAGCCATGAAGCTTCAGTGAAAATGTTGTAAATTATGGGCCTGCTATTAAAATGAGAATTTATGGATTTTTGTAAGCACGCACATAAACCCCGTGTATAGAGAGCAGAGACATTCCTCCAAAAAACCATGAAGAAACCTCAAAAATTACCATTGGGGAAAAAATTTATCAAAGCTTCAATACAAGAGAAGTCATTGTCAATCACATTTAGATGCTCATGTCCTTCTGAACGTGCTTTGGGGACTTTTGGAATAATTTAGTTGGTAGCTGGAGCTAAGTGGAGCACTGAATGCAGGACCTGAAAGAGCGTGCTGCTCACTTGAGGCTATTTCTGATATCACACCGGGCCTTGCTTCCTGCTGTTAATTACACCCCAGCCAGTGGATATGAAATTATAGCCCCTTGACTACTGGGGAGTGAGCAGTGTGTGTGTGCAGCCATTAATACTCATTAAAAGTAAGATCAGAAAGGGACCTTAACTGTGTTCTTTGCTATGGGCTAGATGACAGATCCAGCCTCAGCTGGGTTGATTATACTTTGGGCAGTAAGTTAGCAGAAGTGACAAGCAAGTTTTCAGGCCACAGCAACAGTGAAAAGAGAAAAAACTCTGACATGATCACAGGTAGACAAATATAAAAATTTTCTGTCTATAAATTTAAAATTAAATGTGAATACACTGGACATAGTGCAGATGAAGACAAGCCATTTGTAAGGAATAAACTGCAAAACAAACCAAGGAGAGAGAACATTTGACTGCATTTCTTCTTGAATATATGAAATCAAAATCCAATGTTCAACAATTATTAGCTAGCTAGACTGTATGAAGAAAACAAAACAGAAAAAGCTTCTTCCTGAGTTAGAAAAAAATCCTTTAACCCTTGTGCAAAACTTGGATGGAAATGAAGAAAAACAGTTAAGTTTGTAGCATTTTTAGATGATAACATGAATTTCTATGATGAATGAACTTGCTGACAGTTGAATGCTATAGAGAAAAAAAAATAAATTTACAAATGAAAACATTTTTCTCATTTGAAAGTTCCTATTAGAAGTATTCAGTAAGATGGTTATTTATTGAAAAGCATTCATTTTTAAATAGAATATTTGTTTAACCAAAAGCTTCTCATTAGATTCCATAGAGCACTTGATTTTAAGCTCAGCTATATTCTATCAAAAATGAAAATGTGAAAAAATGGGAGTTTCTCTTAGGCTGTTGACAGTAGTTTGGTATGTAGCACAAACCAGAGTCACTTCAGAATAGTTTGTAAGGGCAAATTCATCTGTACTGCATTAAAGGGATATTACGGAAGAAGGTTCAGCAGCACTTTGCCTCTACCCCTGATATACGGCAAGTGTTGAGACTTCTGTGGCAGACAAAGAAGGACAGAAAAATAGTTTTAAGATCAGTTTTAATGCTATCTCCTAGCAATATTGGAGACTGTAGGAGGAAGTGGCAAGAAAATGGACGTGGTGTTCCCCCCACAGGATTTGTTTCTGAGAATGCAAACTAACATCCTAGTACCAACTGATGGGGTTTTAGATGGTTTCTACTGTTTCAGGGTACAGTTTGTACACCCATAGTGAACATTTTAAAGGAATATTTCATTGAAAGTGAAATACACTGGCCCAAAGAACTTGTTGATTTATTTTGGGAAACCTGTAAGAGGCATCTTGTTACCGAAAACTGTTGAGGAAAAATAATTATATTTATTGTTTGCACTGCATAATAGTGAATGTTTTTTGATAGGTCTACAACTGTCATCTCCATTCTTCTCTCCTCTCCTCTCCTCTCCTCTCCTCTCCTCTCCTCTTCTCTTCTCTTCTCTTCTCTTCTCTTCTCTTCTCTTCTCTTCTCTCCTCTCCTCTCCTCTCCTCTCCTCTCCTCTCCTCTCCTCTCTCTTCTCCACCTAAGCTTATGATTTATTTCATTTTCCTTTACGATCAGCAAAATATTGTTCTAGGTGTGAATGCGCTGTTTGGTACATAGCAATGAGTTTATATAAATGAGCTGTAATCCTGGAGTATCCAGGATTTATTTGTGAATAAATCCACAGCAACTGTCATTCTGATTTTAATTCTTTGACCATTATTATTTGATGAAAAGCCTTGGTTAAAAGCTAGTTAGGAGACTAATTTGGTTGTGGAAGAACAGGGCAGAGAGGGCATAGAGGAAATGTGAAGCAACCCACTCTGTCAGCTGCTGCTCCTGCCACTTCACCATACAAAAAAGAATTGAAGAAGAAAAACCTGCAACTTCTTTCTCATGTTGTACATAATCTTGCTATGTAGCTCCTATTTTATTATTAAAAAAAATTTAAACTGTTATGTATCCTATTAAGGTGCTGGCTTGAGATAATATTGGGTCATGATGGATATTATTTGCAGTGCATTTCACATTTCTGGAAAATGAAAATTGAATGAAACATGAAACAATTGGTGAAGCAGGGGGAAGATGGGGATACAAACGGAATTGTAAAGGACAGAGGGAGAGGAACATCTCAAGTGCTAAAGACTTTGTGTGACTGGATGCAGTGAAGAACATCTCATGTCCCAATGAGCCTGCACTGATTCAGCCTGAACCTCTGTTTTTTGTTGTATCAGTCACAGCTTTTTTTCTCTGGTGGGCTTAAAGCAGTCCTCTGTGTCTGTGGGACATTTAATAGAATAACTCAGTTAAGGTACTTAGCTAAGTGTACTTCATGCTTAACGGAGATGATTTTCTCTTCATTCCAGTAATATTCTGAGGACTCACTACATTTTAACAACCTAAAAGAAGCAATCTTGATCAAATAGTCCCTTCCTTGCTAGAACACTAAATCTGGTAGTAAATCATGTTTTAAAAAAATATTTGAATTAATCCTATTCTGTTTATTTGGGAGGGAAGATAATGCTTTCTTGCTCTGATGACATAAAAAGCATAATGGCTTATTACATTATTGTAAAATCAAAGCACAGTTCATATTATTTTATACTCTAAGATACTTATCTTGTTTCATTTTAAAAAAATTAATTTGTTATGAGACCCTATCAAGGTATTTATGTGGCAGAGACATGAAGAGATATGTATGAATTTTGCTTAAAAACCATTTCAGCTTTTTCTTTAAATTAAAGTGCAAGAAATATACAGACCTAAGTGAGTTTATGTAGGATATTAATTTGTCTCCCCTCTACCCCTTAGCTACATATAGATGTACAGGGAGCATTTAATCCAGAAAGGTCCATACAGCATCGGATTTGCACTCCTTGCATGGTCACAAAAAAACCTCTACCAGGTATATGAGACTTACAGTAAAAGATAACAGGGTTTTTTAATACATATATGTATATGTGTTCATGCATCATAGAAAGAGAGTAGACCATAAATATTTCTATAATTCCACAATGTCCATAGAAAGAGCCTGGTACATAGAAAGAATAATTTTTTTTAACTCTAATTGTTACACATAAAGTTCTGTGCTGGTTTCAGCTGAGGTAGTTAATTTTCTTCACAGTGGCTGGTATGAGGTTGTGTTTGGGATTTGTGCTGAACACGAAGTTGATAATTTAGGGATGTTTTTGTTCTTGCTGAGCAGGGCGCTCGCAGAACCAAGGCCTTTTCCACTTTCCGTACTGCTGCACTGGTGAGGAAATTAGGGGTGCATGAGGGGGTGGGAGGAGACACAGCTGGGACAGGTGACCCCAGCTGACCACAGGGATATTCCAGATCATCTGACATCATGCCCAGTATATCAAGTGCAAGTGTCCTGGAGCAACTTTATGATGCTTGTGTCCCCAATCATCTGTTCTGTTTCTGAACCTTTAAAAACTAAATCTGAGAGTGAAGGGGGGAGAAAGAGAAGCGGTGGAATGTCTGAGGTGGTTGTATTCAAAAACATAAAGATGAGAGCTTTCAGGTTTTCCTCTCACTGACTGCTGTCTGCAGCATGGATAGTGGGAGAGAGCTCTCCTTTGCTTTTAGTTAGTTTTTAGCTAGCTGATGCGGAGAAGTTCCCGGGACTGTGGTTTTTCTTTTTCTTGGAGCTGTTCAGCCCTGCTCTGGGCTGAAAACCCAGAACACCAGGAGCTCGGGCCTGTGGCTCACCAGGGCCTGGGATGTGGCATTTTCCAGGGCGGGAGGAACTGATAAGAGACTGAGAGAGCCAAGCTACACCCCACAAAAAGGACTTTCTGAATTCGCCATCTCTTCAGAACAGTAAGAGGTTTTATTGTGTAATATTATTCATTTTTTAATGCTTTTATTTGTTGAATAAACATTTTTTTCCACTTTTCTCCAAGAAATCTTTTCCCAAACCAGTTTGGAGAGGGGCCACTTGAATCTGCTTTCTAGAGGGACCCGTTTTGGAGTTTCCTTCCAAATTTGCCCTAAACCAGGAGAGAGGGGAAGAAGAAATGAGGGACATTTGGAGTGATGGTCTGTGTCTTCCCAAATCACTGTGATGGGGCCCTGCTCTCCTGGAGAGTGTTGAACACCTTCCTGCCCATGTGAAGCAAGGATTAATTCCTTGTTTTGCTTTGTTTATGAGAGCAACTTTTGCTTTCCCTATTAAACTGTCGTTACCACAACCCACGAGTTTTGCAGCTTTTACCCTTCCAGTTCTGTCCCCCATGTCACCACTGGGCAAGTGGCTGTGAAGGCCTCGGTGGATAGCTGGGGTTAAACCACAGCAAAGTCTCACAACATCAAGCCATGATAACTCCTTAGACTCTTAGAAGATCCTGAACACTTTCATACCAAAGCTTATAAGACTTCTGAATGGACAAAAAGGTGTTGGAACTCAGCTGAAATTGCTAGAAAACTTACTGAAGAGGCATCTTTTAGCCCAGCTGGCAAAATACCTTTCTGATGAAAATATAAAACCCTTTGACATTTTAGCAAGATGTAGTACTTTTTAAGAAATGCAACAGTATCTTAAAGGGAATTGGATTCATATTGAAAGGTACTCTTGAAGACTTAAAATGAATTGGTTCTTATTATGATTTACACACTCTAATAAAGCTGTCAGCATTTTGGCTTCCCTTTTTCACAAAACTTTAAGGATCCCTGTGAACTGGTTTGAATTCATCTTGGATTGAAGATTCTCTCTCAATCCCAGTAGAGGTAATAGTCTGTGATTCATAACATCCACCAAGTTGGAGTCTCCTATTCCTATTTGGACTTGTCAGTTTACCTGAATAGTTTTCTTTCTTGTAAAATGCCATAAAAAGTTACTTGATTTACTGAATTCCTGACAGGATTCCATGGTTAGTATTAGATTTCCTCTTTAAAACACAACTGAAGTTGTAAAATTGACTAAAGAAGAAGCTGGTTATTGTGAGCAGAAATGCCTAACGCATGACGAGAGCATCAGGAAATACACCCCTGATGCTCACAGCATTTGATCTGAACTGTACTTTAAGTTAGAGGGAGTGGCCCTTTTCTGTCATCTCTGCTTGGGACCCACTGGCTATTCATCTTGAAATCCATGCCAAAAATCCCAAAGACTTCAACAAGAACGAGGCTGGCCCATATTTTATAAAATAAGGTAAAATGCATAGCAGAAATTTGGCTAAATTCTCTATGCTTTGGTAAGGTAAAATATCCACTAATGAAACAGTCATTCTTCCTGAAGACCAATAAATCCAAACAACATTGCAAATCTCGGCACTTTCAAAGTCTGAAATGGCTGTCTTCACCTTCATTTGTGGCTATTTCCAATGGATGGGAGGATCTCAGACATACAGTGATTTGCTTCATTTTAGACACAGCATTTCTCATTCCCTTAGAACAGTGACTATACAATATGACAGCATTTCAATAGCCTTTCCTCTTCCTATGGTTTCTTTAAGACATTAAAAAGGAAGAGAATATGCATCCTTGTGTTACAGAAATAATTACAGCTGCATTGGTGAAAATGTGATTTTACTAGCCCTGTGCTACCAGAATGTTAACACTGCTCGAAAAAAGTACAGATATCTACATCTGTGTCTGAATTTAACTGCTTGGAAAACTTTGGAATAAATATGAGAGTTCTCCCACCCCTCCAATTGCAGGATGTGAGAGCTGCCACAGTACTAGTTTTGTTTCAGTACAAGACCTGCACTGTAAGCCTTTGGTGGCTGAAAGGTAAATTACATTCATGCAAAACAAAACTGATGAACTACTGAAAGCTGTAGCTGTTGAAACAAATTCCTGTGTGCTAAATTTATGGGAAGTATGCAGTGTGTACACCACAGTACATTCACTTGCAGATTCAACTTTCAAACAACTTTCATTACCACAATAAGTAGCAATATTGCAGAACAAGGTCCACCAGTGAGGAGTATAAAGCTATAATTTTGTTGTTGGAAATATATACTAATCAGCATATAGTAAACCTTGTGTGGATTAAGGAGCATTGCTTCTCTATTTATTTTCATTTACTATTCATTACTGACATAGAAGTAATAGCAAGTCCTGAAGGCTCAGTTTAAGAGGTACCTTACTGTATTAACACTGTTAGCAGATTTCATCTTGCAGTTTTGGGCCTCCGGTGCAAAGATTTCCCCCAAGATTTCCTAAAGTCTGTTTGTCCTTTACAAATGTACTTGTTTCCTCCACAGCAGCATCTCCTGTTTGTATTCTACATAATTCTGACTTATTACAGTGGCCGGCTACTGAGGAAGACTGAAAAAAAGGAGGCTGAAGAATGAGTAAAGTCTGTCTTTCATTGCATTACAGAAAATTTTGGTGTTTGGATTGCAGACCGGGGAGATGGTTATTCTGTTTTCTGGAGAGTTTTGTTAAATTTTGGGTCATTGTCTCACATAAAATTTTTCAGTGTGATTTTAAAAGTGTTTCTTATACTTCTCCCACCAAATAATAGAAAAAAACAGCAATTATTAGTCTTTTGGATCACATCCACTTAATACAGTTTTCTCACATGGCATTTCTTATTTCTTATTCTAAAGCCAGTGTGTTCTTAAGAGCTTGCACTCAGGATAATAGTTGAGATATAATTGTTAAAATGCAGATACTTCAGACATGACATTCCACACACTTGATTGGAAAAATATAACTGAACAGACAAGACAAAGTTAAATTTGAATCTAACCCATCTAACTTCTTACATGGAAGAAAGTTCTCTTTACCAATGGACGCCCATTAAGTGAACACAATCGTGCTTAGTAGCACTATCAGCCCACAAAAACAAAAAGGATTTTTATTTTGATTATTTTTAAAGTTTAATGACAAATCCTTTCCTTTCTTCACATTAAAAAATAAAGGCTGTGCTGGAATCCCATTAAGGGACTGCTTTAGAGCCTGGTTCTCTGAGGCACTTACATTGTTTAAATTTTAATTTGCAGTCTGAAATTTTTATTTAAAACAGTACTTACAAACAACAAAAAAAAAGTTTCTCATAGTCTGTGGCTCCTACTCCTGCAAAATCTTTTAAGCTTTTACCTGTCCCAGTGTATTCTTTGCCAACTCCCAAAGGCGTGTTTTCCCTTCCTCTGGCCTCCCCTAGTCAGTGCTGCAGTGCTGTGGGAAAGCACTCTGCTTAATGCCTTCCCATGATATTTTGACAAGGAATAGAATATATGAAAAGACAGAAGACTACATTCACCTTTGGTGTAATGACATGGAAGGCAATTCAAATGGCAGTCAATGAGGCAACAGCACAAATAAATTCATTTAATGCAACATACTAGTTTAGGAAATTTCTGACATGGCTATAATGTTGAGAGAAGGGACTATAACCAGTGCTTTAATCTGTGAGTCTCCACCTCTTTTGTGCTGTAAAGTATAATTTTCTTTGTAATTAGAAATTATTTGTAGAGTAAATTTGTGTCCTGTGATTTATTCACTGCAATTTTCTGGCCTGTGCAAATCAATATTTAAGCTGTTTTTAGTGAAGAGATGGCATAAATGTTACAATTCTCTAACAAGATGCAAAATTCTCAGAATTAAGATGGGTTACACTATCCAGAGGATCCCAATTTCAGCATCTTGTAGTTACTGTCCTGTCTTTCACTTTGCTATAGGAACACTGTAAGCAGATGTCTGTAACCAGACATGTCCCTTGCTCTCTGCTTGCCCACCTCTTGCTTATTCTTAGTGCCCAGTGGGGTGCTGCTACTGAGAGAAATAGATCAAATAGCTTAAAAATCTTCCAAATGAAATGTGAACCTATATTGTTTCCCTCTGATCTTACCCAGGAGATTCTCTAGGTTTAGGATTTTTAAAACTATCTTAAGAAATAAAAACTAATTTCTTTGAAGGGTCTTGCTAATTCCTTTCTCTTTTTTTCTTTTTTTNTGACTTTAAGTTTCTTTTTCAATGTCCTCTAGGGTTTTTTATTTATGTGGTTTTCTGTTCTTATATGCAGAAAAAAAATTATTTTCTGTGATGATGGTGAGATACAGGAACAAGTTTTCTGGGGAAGTTGTGCACACCCATCCCTGGGAATGTTCAAGGCCAGGCTGGATGGGGCTTTGAACAACCTGGTCTAGAGGAAGATGTCCCTGCCCATGGCAAGGGAGTTGGAACTAAATGATCATTAAAGTCCCTTCCAACACAAACCATTCCATGATTCTATCACTTTTGCAGGAAGCTTTTAGAGAACCTGCAGTAAAAGGGATAGATTCCTGTCCAACACATGAATGACTAACACTTCAAAAACAAATCCAGAAACCAAACCACCAACACAATAAATAATGCCTGGTTTAGAAACATCAGATTAGATTTGAAGGCTGCAGGTGGCTTTCCTGCATATCTGTTATTCTATTCTGTGACTTTGGTGAATACAGCTGGGATAAGAATTATTAGTGCATTGTTTTTGTTCTTCAAGTTTAATGCAGTCTATATAGACTACATTTGTGTAATTCTCAGAAAATAGATTATATTCCACAGGCACTGTGCTATTCAGGAATAAAGCTGTAAGAAATACAGAAGCATACAGTTATATAAATGTCAACAAGAGGGAAAATTTCCAGTTTAATACAGATATTCCCAGAGAAACCTGTTTGTCATTTCTCTTTTATGTTTTGAGATCTAACTCTTTGGTGGCTCAGCACACACATGCTGCTGTCACCGAACACTCAGTTGTAATGCAGGGATATAATCCCCTGTATTTATTCAAAGACCCTGAGTGGATTAACAACAGGTATGTCCTTGGGTTGGACATTTGGAAGGTGGGTAGGATCAGTGGAATTGTCTGAGAACAGGTTGAGCACACAGGCAAGGTACTGCTTTCATCCTGTTCACTGACTTATTATGACACCCTTATATTGTCTATCATAATCATTATTTGTCCCTTGGTAATATTTCCATCCCATCCTCTCTGTAATGAAATACTTCCAAATAAATGGAATTATTTTGAAACTAGCCATGCATTGTTTCTGCTCTAAATCAAAACATGTCTACGATACAGCTCCAAGCCCACCAAAGCTGTGGGATAAACAGAAGATGCTGATAAAAAAGGGATTGGCACAAAACTTTACTTAAAAATTTGCTTGGAAGTAATGACATGCCTTGCTAGGATTTTTCACACCCTTATCCTGTCCTGCAGCTTCATCTGTAATTCCGTAATGACCTCAGGAGTTACAATATCCCATCTGCCTCCTGCTGGAGCAAGTGTGATGCTTGGGATTTAAATGGAATGCAAGAGAAATTTGTCCTTTTACCTCCCCCTTTCTTAACTTCTAGAAAAAAGAGCCACCAGAGGAAGCTGCTGAGAGTTAAGGGCCTTGTGCTGCTCTGAACAATTCAAACAGCCTAGATTTCCCCGACGACTTTCCTATATGGGATAATATTTTCCCTTTCCCAGTATTTGTTCTCTCAAAGATGGGTATATCATGAAAGTTATATGGATTTTACTCTGTAGTAAGTCTCTCAAAAAATAATCGTGATAGGTTTAGTTGTTAAAAAAAAAAAAAGTGTGTTTGTCTGATGAGGTACAGCTCAACTATTCATGGATTTCTGGCAAGATATACCTTGAGTTAATATGCCATCCATACTGAGATGAAAGATATTCATAACTAAGAAAATGTGCTAATGCACAGCCTCTAACATAGAACTCCTATTTGAAATTATTAGAAATACAAACAGATACAGTGTTACATCCTCTTGATATCTCAGGACTATACTGTTGTATATTTTCAGCACATAAATTTTCTGAAAAAAATAATTTGTGGTACTCTGCTCTCCACTGACCTGTATCCTCTGCTTCTGTTCACTCTAATTGGCACTCACAGGTCTGGGCCCTTAAAACTGGCACAAAAATGAATTAATGTGATGTATTTTAAGCTTCTGGTCTTATCACAGTTTAATTACAAGAATAAATTAACTTTGAATATTTTTATATACTTAAAAAACCCTCTTACCTTAAGAACCAAAAAGGGGTGATCATTCCATTCTCATTACATCCCCAAAATCGCCATGAGAAATAAAATAATTAATATCTGTACTTATTCTTTATCATTAGTCTTTGTCCTAAGAATGGATTAATGAGAATATTCAATGAAAGTCAGAACATCCTAGCATTCACTTCTGTGAAAACTCATCCTTGTGTCAAAGACTGTAATGAGGACTGAAAGAAGCACACAATTAGTTCACAGTAACCTTAAGGTTGTAGTGAGAAAATAGTATATCATCAGACTGATGACCAAGATCAGCATACAGGAAAAATGAAGAATGAATATGAGAAGACTGAACTAGGAGCATTTTAAGTCTGAATTATAAAGCTTTGTTTGACGGTGTGCCATTTCAAAATCCACATTAGCTTTTATTCACTACAGTTTTCACCCCATTCAGTTTATTTTCACCTCTCCTTCCCAAATGTTCCTTCAAAACTAAGCAATTATCTACCAAACTCATTTACTTCATCTCTCCACTTAAGAGGCTCTCAAGAAAAAAAAGAAGCTGAAGCTTTTTGTGTTCCACAAGAAAGGCTAAGAAATAAGAACACTATGAAACCAAACGGCCTTTAAAGAAATTTTCTTGAAATAAACATAATCTACTTTTGGCCCTGCATGTATATCTTTAGGTATTCTTTGCTGCACTGATTAAACCATGTGGTACTGTTACTGCCGTGGCAATATTTGGTCAAAGGCTGGACTTCATGATCTGGGAGGCCTTTTCTAATCTTAATGATTCTGGGATTCTGTTAGGGCTGCTCCTTTCCTGAAGTATTCACAGCCACGAGGAGGAAGAGACACTGCTTAGTTCAATGGTTGTGGGTATTATTTCTGATCATTGTCCTCACAGTGGTGTGAATGTTGCTGGCTTTGAATGACAGTACTGATATAAAATAATATAGAGAAGCAAAAAATTAAATGACCACATCTCCTCAAAAAATGTTTCAAAATGGGTGTTTGCTTTTGATTAATAATTAACCTTGCTTAGCTTCTCTAGGCCTAAAGGAATTACAGCAGCACTCCTGTTGCATTATACTTCAGGTAGTATCAGGTTTTTCATTATTAAGCCCTGTATTTTTATTTTGTTTGGTAATATGGCTATAAAAATTGATTCCAGCCATAAACTTGCCAGGAAAAGATCTCAGCTTAGCAGAGACTTAAAAAAAATTAGTTTTTAAATAGTTCAGCTACTTGATAGTTAGCAGGGGGAATGGAAGCCTGGGATAACTCTTCACAGAGAGAGCTAGTGATCAGAGCACAGCCTTCTCACTGAATGTTATGCTTTATGTTGTTTATTTCCTGTCACAAAAAAATGCTGCTGGAAGATAAGCAGAGAAAGTTGAGATGAGGAGCATGAGAAAGAAGAGACTTCAAATCCTTAATGAATATCTGGTTCAGTATTAGAACAAAGCAATTTTTACTGTAGTTCTTTGTGGATCCTGATACGGGGGGTCAGAGCTCAATTTAAATTGAGACATAAAAAAAATCCTGTCTGGGGTTGGGGAGAAGAATTTTTAGTTATGGACCATCACTAAGAAATGTGGCATCCAGCGAGCACAAACCGAAATACAAAAAATTCTAATCAAATATAGGAAAAAATGCTCTGACTATGAAGGTAGTCAGAGATTGACACAGGTAGTCTAGAGAGGTTGTAGAGTCTCTACCCTTGGGGAAATTTAAAGCCTAACTGGGTGTGTTCCTGGTCAGTCTGCTGTTGCTGACCCTTCTTTGGGCAAAGGAGTTGGGTTAAAGAATCTGCAGAGGTGCTTTTCAACCTCAGCTGTTCTATGCTTCTTTGAATAATAATTCTGCTATTAATTAATATATCTGGAACAAAACTAAGAAACCACTTTGTTGCTTTCTCAACTTTGCATTGCCTTCTGCCTGGTTGAACAGCGTGAGTGAGGATAAAGGTTGACAAACATCTCTGTGAATGGTTATGCCTCTAAATCTCATGGTGAGTTTTAACCCTTCTGTTATCTGTGTAAACTGCTCAAGTAATACAGAGTCACCTTTTATTTTCATATGGGAAACTGTCTGAAAATCCTTTGAGGGGCTTAACCTTGCTGCTTTTTAATTTTCTTCTTTTTTCATTCTCAGAAGGATCTATCCTTGAAGTGAGAAAGAAGGCGCAAGAGGAGGCAAGCATTTCACAAAGTTACTGGCGAGAGAGTTTGGAGATTTTCTGCACTTTTTTTTCTGTAAAAAATCCCAAAGGGCTAAAGAATACCAGAGGTGTAACAAACAAGTCAGACAGGACTGAGATTTTGAATCCTACTGCTAGAATTGTTCATCATTGAATGTTGCCCTGTAAATGGCTCAAATACACAAATAGCCCCAAGAGCAGAGGCTAGTTGTGAGCTGAGTAAGATTCCGGAAGGTTTAATGCAACCTTTACTGAAGTGATGTTCTTCAAACTATTAACTGCAGAAGTTTATATTCTTTCATATCATTCCAGGGTCCAAGGAGCTCATATCAGAGCCACCACTGGATGTGAACAGCAGCTACTGAAGAACATTACCTTTTCCCAGCATTAGAGACCTCCACAAGAACTACTTAGCCAGTGATGTTAGAGGGGCTTACATCTTCCCATTTGACCAGCAGCTTCCTATTCTGACCCAGAAACGACAAAAAACTCTACCTTGACAAAAGCCTAGCATGGGAACCTGAAGAAGAAATCAATTTGACTTAAGCATGCAAAAATGCTACTATGCTAGGGAGAATTAGAAAATCAAATTCTTCACTCAGGATATCATCAAGGAAAATGTGTAGTGATGAATTAGTTGCATCATGCAGGTTTATTCTTCGACAATGGTCCCCTCTTTTTCTTGCCCTCCAAGCCTCTCTCAAGTGCGAAATCATGAGACCTTGAAAGCTACACCCCAGTCCTTGCAGGAATTAGCCAAAACCATAGCCTAAGGTGACCTTTGAAAACTGAAATTTCCTTAGACCACAACAGAACTGCTGAGTACATTTTGACACAACCTCTCTTTGATTTCTTCACTTATATTTTAAAAATAAGACTACTATAAACCTAACTTTATCTCCTCTGACTTTCTCCTTTTTCAATTCTGGGGTAACACACACAGAGACAGCAGTGTTCCAAGTAAGGATTTTTGTGTGTGTATGTGCATTAAAATGATACATTTATTTAATGAAGACACCTTGGGGCTCAAACCTCATCTTGAAATCATAGTATAAAAAATTAAATATATGTATAATATGTGTGAAGGGTTGCCACTGAAATCTGTGAAAGGAAACAGTAAAATATCAACTGCACATATACCTAAGAAATATTTTTTTAAATTCCTGTGATGATGCAGTGTCTTAGTGCTATGACTCTGGAAAAAAAAAAATAGTGAGCTTGTAAGGGGTTTTAACAGTGAAATATTCAGTACAAGCTTCTCTTCATGGTTTTCCTTTAATGCATACACAGTTTGTTAAAGAACTGCTTCCTTGTGTGTTTGTTCAGTGTTTAGCACAAAAAAAAAAACAACCCACACATAAAATATTTGGGGGATCTTTGCTCTACTTTGAAGCAGGTAAAATTGTGAATAGTAATTGACAAGCCTAAAAGCAAGTTACATTTAGAAAGGAAATCACAGAGAAAGTCAGGAAGTTAACTAAGGATTGTAACACCTCATTGTATGCTAGTGCAGTTCTTGCAGGTACTATGCCAGCTTGGAGAATGCAGATCACATTTGGGATCCAAGTTACTACGCAAGGGCCGAGTTAAGTAGCAAAGAAAAAATTCATAAAGAGGGTCATCCACTTGTGGGAATAAGGAGAGCAAGGTGGACCAAATTAGCCAGAGCAGTGAATGCAAAATAGCAAGGAAGGATCATGGCTTTAGTCCTGCCTCTTGAACAGAAGTTCCTAAGTCAATGGTTAGGTGCTTTGCCTGAAATAGAATTTTCTCAGAAAGGCAATAAGGGAATGATGTTTACTCACATGCCTAATCAATTTTGCAGAAGTAATTATTTATTAAAGTGAAGAGGAGCCTGGTTATTTTTTTTCTATACCCTTGACTAAATGCCCTAAAGCAATGGGCATCAGAATCCCTGTTTGATATTTTCTTTGGTTCTTTTGTTGTATAATACGTAGTAAAAACTACGTGTTCTTTGAGCTTGTTCTATGGAGAACAAAACCTGGATGGCAAAATATGGAATCTCATCTACACAGAGTAGGTTGATGATAAAACACCTTTCAGCTACCATGCTACTTTCTGGGAGGGAAAACCAAGCCCACCTGAGTGTAATTTTGGAATGCTGAAACTCTGTATTTGTCAAGGGAAAGACCTTTACCATAACTTTCCTCCCTGCACAGTATTATAGCAAAGTATTATATTAGATTCCTCTGTTTAATGTATATGGTTGCTCTTCAAATGGAAGGAAGAAGTCACTGATCCTAACAGAAATTAATTTTCAACTTTAGTGGCATTGAAATCTAATCTTAACAGAAACTTTTATTGAGCAGTACTTTACAGATAAGCAGCAGAAATCCACCTGTGTGGCTTTCAGTATACTAGAACACATTTAACTGTGTGTACTAAGAGAGACTCTCAACTTAAAGTCTGGCTCCAGGGAAGGAAATATATGTTTTGTGCAATCTGCTGAAGACAAAGAAGTGATCTCAGGACTGAACTACCCATATGGGTGCCACTCAACACTATTCTAGTCATCATAGACGTGAACACAAAGATGTGCTCCGCTAAAAAATCTTGTGCATCCCTGTTCTATAAAGTGTCTTTGTGAGAGACACTTTTTTTGGATGTAACAATAAATTCTATGAATGGGAGCTGTGAGTCTTCATGCATGTGTTACTTTCACATAGTACTGAACACAAATATCTGTTCCAGAGCCCTTCTGGGAACAGATTTATTAAACAAAACGAATAACTCATTTTGTGGAAGGAAAAACATTGTCTACTGTCAGTGTTATTACAAATAAAGCTTAAATTGCTTCTTTTCAGTTTTTATTTCAGTTTATTGCATTTCCTTCAGTTAGTGGCATTCTGGTGAACGTGATGAAAATCTTGCCTCCTGCAAGAGTACGTGTGTGAACCATAACCGAAATCCAGTTTTGTCAAAGTTTTTGGAAGTGTGAATGTTCATAGAACATTCAGAATAGTTTGGCACAATCTCCAGTGTGAACACACATGAAAATACTAGTTAATACTATCAAAATGTGACATTTTGTTGTCTCTGTTTTCATTTATAGATCCTGCCTGTTCTGCAGCTGTTCCTTGTTACACAAGCTGACTAGAAACTGAAGAATAAACATGAGGAAGAAAAGAATAATAGTACTATCCTAACCTGCTCTTTTGATTTTCCAAGTTCCATATATCAACCCTTTGCAGTAAATGTATGTCTGTCTAGTACAAATCCCATCCAAGAGCACTTCCAGGTAATATTAGTCCTATTAATAGACCCAGCAGGCTGATGTTCCCCACAGAAGTAAAAAAACCCATCAAGTGTCTGTTTTTCCTGACTGGTCTTATTTTTTGTTAAAACCAACCCAAAAACTTACATTTAAATATTTTCAAATCTACAAATACAATATTGCTGGAAATAGGGAAAGGGGAGAAGAGGAGATTGGTTTGGACCAAAGTTGCTTAGTGGATAAAAAGTTTCTAACAAGAAGTTGTTACATTCCAACTTCTGTTGTTAAGTTTTTTTGCTTGGGATTTTAAAGAGCAGAACTTCCCACCTGTCTTAAGTTGTGCTATGAAACACCATAATTCTAGATGGGAAACAGGTGGTTTGTCCACAATCATGTTAGCTGAGCTGTACAAGTGTTGATCCTTATTAGATAAAAAAAATGTTACCCATAAAGTGTCAGGATTCCTAATGACCCTCACAGTGCATTGGCATCAATGCCTCAGCTAATCACTCCATGCCCCCTGGGTGGGTTCTTCACATGCACTTGCTCAACACCCTCACTACACAGAGAAATTACTGGATCCTTTCAAGCAAACTTTTAGAAAATTTTGCACGGAAACAGTGGTGGGAGGGATGAGATTGAGGAGGCATCTTGAATTGATCAGCACAATCTGAAATGTGCAAGTCTGTGGTCTTCAGGACAATACCTGGTTCAGTATTCTAAATGGGTACATGAGGAATGATTTCTTTTTCCTTCATTAAATTTAGGCTCTCTTCGACTCATGGCTTACGAAATATTGAGCAAACTGTCTGTACCTTCACAGCTACCACATAAGTTTGGAGTGGGGTTTTCCAAATGAACTGTTTCTAAAAGGACACAATTTTGGTTCTTAGTAAATCTGCTTCAAAACCACTGTCAATGACAATCAAAGAGCACTCAAATCAAACTGAAACTGATCGTAGTTCGTGGTTCTGAGATGTCCATTGCAATTGCAAGTACTGGATTTTTTGGTGTTTTTTTCCAGGTGGGGAGTGCCATGTAAAGTGGTGCTTGAAAAGGCAATCTAGGGAGCATTTCATGTGCTCTCTGTCTCAGTTTGCATAGGGGAAAATAGATTTCTTACATTGGGCAAAATGTCTTGCTAGGGAGAGAGACACTGAAACTTTAGAATTCCTTCTTCTCCTGTTTTGGAAATATAACATCAAGCTGTGGACTCCAAAACTGTTGTATCATTGGGGTATGAAATCTATTCATTCTAGAAAAAAACCCAAAAAAATAGGCATGGCAAATAACACTTGCAGCAGTACCTAGAGATTCAGCTGGGGGATAGACCATAATTTTCTACAGTGTGCTTATAGTAAGAGACTGTTCCAGATCAAATGCAGTAGAACAAGCAGAGAGTTTTACAGAGTGGAATAATTTTGAGTTATTAGCAAAAATTTTAGGACAAGAAATCTCTCAACAGGCGACACGTGTGTCAGAGCTGGGAACCAGAGCCAACAGACTGCATCAATCACAGGGTCAATTGTTCTGAATTTAAGAGAAGGAATTGTATGAGTAGCCTTCTAGAGCTTCAAATAAGTATCAGATTGTAATTCCAGCTTTTTACTTAAACCAAACCCCAAATCCTACCCCCTCGAGGGTCTCTCAGCACTGCTAATGGACCCATCAGTGCACATTCCAAACAGCATGTGTATTCAGCAGACAATAGGGATTGTTGTGGTGGCAGGCAAAATATGCAGTGGGTTGCAGTAGCAGGGATCATATCCCATATATTTTTAATATGATGTATGGCTCATGTTTCAAAAACTGATTATAACTAAAATTAGGGAATAAAATATGACTTTGATTAATATTTGCATCCAATCTAATGCTTTCATTTGTTCTGTAGTTTCATTTAAAACAATTCTATGTACAAAATGTTATGTCAGTTGAAGCTTAGCAACTGTTATTTATCTCATAGTCTTGCTGGAAACTTCTCAGCAGTTTACAATATTTAGTTAGGATATTTGAAGAGACCTAAAGGATTATTATAAAGAAGCAAAGCTAGGTTTGGCAAGGAGCCTTTCTTTTGTCTCTGAAACTTTCTGCAGTAAATTTAGAACAGAAAAGCAGTTCTCTGGAGCAAAAATATATGTATTGCTGGCTACAAGTGTATGTTTGATGCTTCACAATTTTAGAATTAGATGATGGACTTATTTAGTAGACATTGGATAGTAAAAAGTAAAACCTCTAATTTAAAGCATTCCACATTACCACATTCCAAGAAAAACATGGACCGGTGAACAAAACCAGCAGTATTGTAATAGGAAAACAACTAGGTGCATTTTTTCCAAAACCTAAACCCAGAAACCGAAATGTATGAGTTACTGGCTAAAAAATCCCATTTTCATGTCTCAGTTTCTTCATGAACTGAAAAAAATCCAATCAAACAAAAAAATAGGATCTAAGACTCCAGGTCAAGGTTTACAGCACAGTTCAGGTATTATAAAAATAGGTTTTTGAGCCTTAGTGTTGCAACTTTTTAAAATTTAAAAAATATGTGGTTTTTTCTTCATAAGTGATTTAACATTACAGCATTTTTTTTAAATGTAAAGGTAAGATACTTTTGGTAATTTAAAAAAAAGAATTGTAATCCATGACTGTTCATTTAGATGCTCATACTTAGCTTTAAGAACATGGTAACATTCCAGCCCGGCTTTCTACTGCATCAGCTTAATTTGAATTTTACTGAATCATAACTGCAATAATGCATGGAAGTGAGAATGGAAGATCGTGGGAAGATCAAAGGGAAAGAAAAATTGCACCAGATTCTTGAATCCCTGCTCTTATGAAATGCTGCTTTGTTTTGACTTTCTTAAGGTATTTGCAGAGCAAGAGGATCTGTACCTGTGCATGAAGGCACAGATGAGAGGAAGACAGGTACATAACTGCAGAGGTACTTGTTTTTGTCAGAGGAAGGCCCTGAATATGGATAAAATATGGATAAAAACCATTGTGAGGAAGGCAGGGCAGGTACATCCAAGACACTGGAAATCTGAGGTATGATCTCCTCCTCCTGGACATCAGTGTGCTGCTTGGTGTTCACCCTTTCTTGAATATTTAAGAAAATACTTGTGATCAGAGAGAAGATGGATCAAAGCATCAATAGCTGTGTGAATAACATGATGTTGATAGAAGAAAGGATGTAGCACTGAGATGCTTTTGAATCAACAAAGCTCTGGACTACTGCTGTGATTTTGGCAGGAGAATATTCTCTTCTAAACTCATAAGAACTTTCCTCCTGCAGTGGCCCATGTCTCTAAATAAGTGTCAGCTGGCAATTTCTCTTATGCCTAATCTTTCTTGCTTCATCCACGTGGAAGAAACAGAAGAGGACTGGACTACAGCCCACTGGGGGGTACATCTGTATGATTCTACTGGTATGTGCTGATCTCTTACATGGTGCGGTCAGTCACCTCCCTGTGGCAGCTTTCATAGACCCCTGCTCCAGATTTCACGTTCAGTTGTCTTCCAACGGACCAGAGTATCTCATGAGGACAGAATATTATTTTTAAATATAATTACCTTTGAAAGAGTGATGGGACAAAGGGTGGATCCAGGATCCAGGCTTGCTCAGCTGTTTGAGCTCTTGCTGTTTATGGACAGATCAACATTAATCAGAAGGACACTGCATGTAAAATATAATAATCTTTGTGATTACACCTTTTATCTCCCTTTTGAAAATCTAGGCAAAAGGCAGCCTATTAACTATGCACAGTGCTTTGTACAACTCCATGACGGACCAGAAAAAAAAACCAAAATGTGGTGTGTCAAATGCAGCTCCCTTGGGAGGGTCAGTGTGACTACTCCATTATGTCCCCTGACCTTCATTGCCTGAAGGACAAGGAGTTTTGTTCTTGGATCTGTTTCTTTCAACCTCTGCCTTCCCATTTTGACATTTTTTATAAATATAATTGTCATAAATAGCTGTTTAAATAACCTGCATGTATTATTTTATTGCCCTTGCTGTGATGTGCAGGGAAAATATAGATCTTTAATACATGATTAGAAGTACATGAATTAAACTATAGCGCTTCAAGATAAGAAATATAGCCTGTTGAATAATATCTTCATATTTAGAAAATAGGGAATCCAATTCCAAGTTAACCATATATTTTGTATGTAGTAATAGGATGAATCACTCACCAGTTATGAGTTCACCTGATGAAATGGTGCTATGAGGTTAAGCTGGCGCTCGTAAACTGCTTGGGAATGGACACAGCAGGTTGCCACTATTCAAAGTAGTCCTGACTCAAAAATCTCCACCCCAACATCTACAGGGGCACATTGCTTACCATGCCATACTGCCAGTATTGTGAGCTTTTCCATGTTGGAGCTTACTTTTGGGAATGTGTAGCATTAGTTCAGCAAGGCAGTGGACCATAAGAAAAGTAGGTCACAGCTACTGGGATGAATAATAGGGATACTTCTTGGAGTCCAAGTTTCTAAGCTAGGTGTGTAAAGTCTTGAGGGTTTTAAATAAGTTTGTATCCAAAGAAATTGCGTATATGCACTGGGGCTGTTACCACTGCAGAACCCCAGACTGGCATGAAAAAACGGTGTCAATTCATGCTTAAAATTTACTGAATTACTGTCTATATTCAAAGTTTTCTCTTCTAAACTTTAGCATGTTCTGATTTTTTCTCTTGTCTGTTTTCACCTCAGTTTATATCAGCTCTATTTTCATTCTGTTTCTTCTTTTCTTTTTATTGGCCTCTAAGTAGGAGATGGAACAGGTTAGGATGTTTGTGTTTGGACCAATATTTTTAATATCTGATGTTCAGTTATTTTAAATTAGGCAAAACTTATTGCAACCAAGAAGTGGAAGCATCTTTAAATCAGCTGCCACACAGGTTATTGTTATAAGAACTGCATCTGTGGTTGATATTCTGCTAAGTGATGCAATTATTCCACATGAAGTTGCTAGGAAAATTGGAGTGGAAAGTACACCCACCATAAGGCTTGAGGCACTGTGCAGTATGATAACATTTTGAAATATGTACCACACTAGAAGTCTAACATCTAAAGAGAAAAAGAAATTCAATCCATAGAGTCCAAATGAGATGAAAGTCTGCATAAGAAAACTGTGAAAAATATAGTAAGCCTGAAGCCATTAAAATATATTTTTGGTTGTGACCTAAGAAACTATCAAGCTCACTGCATTACAATTGAATAAAATAGGAAGCTGGGTTATTGTCTGAATTATAAGTTCTTTGTGAGGCATTGAAGTTCACTGCAGACTATTCCTGTGTTTTCCCTCACATAACTATGCTATGATTTTATTAGTTACAAGCAAAATGTGCACCTCAAGTCACACACTCTTAAAAAAACCAGCAATATAATCTATTTAGAGAAGGCCTGAAGCATTTTCAGAACAAGTACATCATTTTTAAAGTTTTTCCATGGGGAATTACTTATAAAAATATGTATCTTTTGGGATTTGTTCCAGGATATTTCTTAATTATTGCTGACATGCCCCCCATAACACCATAAGCTCCCTCAAAGGGCAGGAAAAGAGAATCGGTCTCCCTTAATCACCAAGTATAAACCAAATAAATGTAGCAGATACCTCATGCTATTGAGGCAACAAACTGGTACATCCAGAGTTCCCTAATGACTAAAATGTATAAAAACTAACAGGAAAAAATAGTGCTGCGTGTTGTCAGGATGAAACCTCAACTTCTTTTAGGGCACTTTTATGAGCTACCCACTGGCTCAGAAAGTTGCAAATGGGGTGAAACCAAAGGTTGCCTGATCAGTCAGAGGGAACATTTGTGTCATAGAGGTAGGTAATTGAGTTGCAGGTGTAGTGAATGAGGCCTTCAAGGAATCAGGATAGGGGACAAGTCCTAAATGTATTTTATATCTAGAACAGCACTTTAAAAACATGAGTTATCTTGGTATTTTTGGCATTTTAAAATAGAGACTAAAACCCAAGGATTTCCACAAAGAATTGGTGTAGAGTACCCATGCAGGGTGGTATATGTCATCTTCAAC
The DNA here is from genome assembly GCA_013400315.1 of Bombycilla garrulus. Lineage (NCBI taxonomy): Eukaryota > Metazoa > Chordata > Aves > Passeriformes > Bombycillidae > Bombycilla > Bombycilla garrulus. The sequence continues at coordinate 656,257 of VXBU01002214.1, forward strand.
TTTGTACAATTCCCCTGAACAGCCAACCTCTGCTAAATCAAGTATAACACGCAATTTTGGTCAATATGACTGTTTCCCTTCTGTTATCCTCATCCATTGATTTGTGTTGAGTTCTTCAGGTATGAATAAACTCAATACCTAAAGTAAGTTTTCTAGCATGGTTCTGTATTTTTACACACTGATAATATGACAGCTTTGTAGAGTCCCAGGGGGCACTGAGGTTACATTGCACTATTTGCTTTATATATTTTTAAAAGAGACAAAGCTACTCCAGGTTGTCCCTTGCTATTAAAACTATACTTGGCTATGAGAGGGAAGAAACATAACCATGTGCTTTACATGTAATATATCAAAGCCATCCATCAACACCAGCTCACTTGAATCTTGTCTGAGTTTGAAGTCTTGTGTTTTGCAGAAAAGGTCTTGAAACCAGATGAGTTTTATGACAAATGTTTCTCACAATGTTAGATGCAATCCTTGTGGATTTATTTATATTTTTATTCTGGAGAACATTTAGATTCTTATGGGAATGGGAACTCATTTCCAACTGACTTTATTTAAAGTTATGAGCCCTGAATCTGCACGAGGTTCAATGACCCTTGCACACAGGGTTTTAGTACAGAAGGAGACACTTAAAGTCACTGTCAAATTACACATAGGCCTTCACACTTGCATATACTAGAAGAAAAAAGTTGGTTTTTGCTTTTACTTTTCTGATTATTTTTAGTGAAAATAATGGCAATTTAAAGTAATAAAAAAATGGTGTCCTTTATTTATACAGGAACATGTAAAAGAATTATAATCACTGCATTTATATTCATCCAATATTATTTAATCCAGTGATTTGCTTTAAAGAATGTATTTTTAAATTTTAATTTTCCAATGCTTCAGCAAAGAGATGAAGGAGGCTGAAGGAGAGCCTTTCTCTGCTGCAATCTCTAACTTTTGCAGTTCAAATTTATCAATCTGTTATATTGTTATATGTACAGGCTCTGACACTTTCCGCTGCATGCCTTTGATTCTTCAACTTTTCTTTACCAGTGTTTAAGAGTTATCTAAATAGTAGACTTTTGTTCAGGTACACTTTAATATTCTTTGGAACAGACTTGAAAGACATTTAATGCTTTATCCACTGGAAAAATTGTATTTAATTTATGATTTCTGCTTCAAAACTCCTCTAAATCCCTCTTCTGTCATCTGCTCACCCTGGAGCCAGCTAAGGTTCACAGCTACTAGATTGTTGCCCAATAAAGTTTGTAAACATGTATTGTTAAAAAATTCTTAAGTAAGATTGCACAATAGGTTGATTCCATGTCTGGGGCATGAATTCTGGAAGTTTGACGTCTAGGTTTCTAATTCAATCAGTATTTAGTCTACTAGAGTATACTAGTCAATCAGTCTACTTTTTCACATATAAACATATTATGTATTTATATATGATTTTTCACACACAAATATATTATATATATATATATATATGATTTTTCACATATAAATATATGATATATATGAAGAAACAGTAAAGTCAAACCAAAGAATATTTTAAAATTCTTTACCAAAAAAAGAGAACCCTTCTCAACACAGAAAATACATGATCTTTCATTCTTTCTCGGTCTGAATTAAATAAGAAACAACTTGCAGCTGCAAAAAACTCCAAGATTTTTGTGCCTTATAAAAAGATAACATGGAAATCTTTTTACTCAAGATTTTTAGGAACTTTTAAAACTTTCTGGAAACATTTTGTTTGTCATTACAAACACCTCTGATGTCAAAAACTTGCACTGTCACCAGGGTATTTTGAGTTACCACACACAAAAACAGTGCTGCAAGATAAATGAACCATTATTGCACAGAACCCACATGTAATATGACACTTAAAAATCCTTTAAATTAAAAAAAAAAATTAGTACTGTTCACTATTTAAGGTCTTATTTGCAAGTTAAGCCATCCAGTCAAACAAACTCAAATGCTTATTTTTCTGGAGTCTCTCTGCATGATCTATAGAGTGACCTATGTTTGTCTAATCATTTTATATATTCACTTTCCTAAAAATTTATTCTCATACTCGATACTTTTATTTCATAAACTCCTTGTTTGGTCCAGTTGTATCCCACTTTTCATTTAAGTACATATATTTTTTGACTGAACAGCCTCGTTATCTGATGTCACCAAACAGACTGAACTTTCCCCAAGGGGAAGGCTGTCTCCATCCTGAGAATTGCAGGCAGCAGTCTTATTAGCCAGGAATTCCCATTTATTTAAGGGATTTTTGTACTCTTTAATTTTTCCTTTTTTTTTTTTTTTTAAGAAAACACTACATAAATGCACTTCAGTGAACAAATAATCTTACAATCCCCCCAAAATCCCAGGGTTTATGCTACTGTTTCATATCACACGAGGGTGTTAGGCCTGCTGCCAATGTTAATCCATTCCATATTAGAAACCTAAAACCTCTCAGATGTATTAGGCAGTCTACCAACACTCTGCTGTTCTGTGCTGGAATTTGGCTTTATTCCTGATAGTCATCCCTTTGCACTTCTTCAGCAGGGAGAAGGCTGGGGCTCCTAATAACTTGTCATTGGTAGCTGCTGAGTTTTTTGGTGGCAGGGAAGTGTCACTAAAGCTGGTACTGGAGCCATACTCTTTACCATCCAAACTGCAGCGGTCACTACAGAAAAATGGAAAGTCTCATGCCACAGAGTCAGAACATGCTATATTTGCCAGCATATACCACAGTTATTTCCTTTCCTAAGCCTGTGGAAATAGACAGAAAAGATAATTGTTAGCAAATGTCGTGTGCTGTACTGTTTGCAGAGAGGCTTACATAATTAATGAGCAGTCCAGAGATACTGAATGTTCACTGAATTACTGTTTGAAACACCTCAGCACCTGTTTGCTTTTTTTATCAATCTGTCTTTATGAAGCTTTGAAAATGATGTTATAATGCCACCAACATACAAAGCAAGCAGTGATTTTTGTCTTCTGGATTTCATAGACTCCAGGAGAAAAGTAATGTCTAGTGATTTATTCAGATGAAGCAAATATTCTATTTTAAAATATAAGTGGGTGTTAATAAATGTTAGCCAGTCCGCAGCCTGATATCCCTGTTTAACATAGTCCTGCTTTAAATTGTATCATGGTATCATGGTCCTAAATTGTGAGGACACTAAAAGAATACATTCCAAGGTCTCAATGCAATTTCAGGGCTTTTTTTTCCCCTTAAATTCTTTTCATGCCAGAGGTGAATATAAGCTAACTGAATTGTTTCACCCTCTACATCATCAGCCAAACAACTTGAAGAGCAGTTGCCATTTTTAGATAATTAATACTCTAAATCAATTCATGTTTATCTGGGTGTCCATTACGCAATCTGTTGCTGTTATCCAACACAACAGCTGGGTATAATTTATTTCTGGCTTATCTGGCAGCTTACAGGCATAGAATTTAAACTCACATGTTCTTCAAAAGTGTTAGAAAAGAGTTAGCATGAAAGTATCCCCTTTCAGCAGAGAGTTTTGTTTTCTCTGAGTTGTGTTGGATATTTTGCATCTTTTGTTACCCAACCTAGGGGCCTCTAAACACCTATATAATTTGTAGGACAGCAAAATGCCATCAGATAATATTCCCATTATTTACCTAGCTAACAGCTTCATAGGATAGAGCTGAGATTTTGGGAAGAGTCCTAGGAATGCTTAAGAAAGAAACTTAACTGACAAAGCTGCAGACCCATAAACCACAGTCACAAGTGTGACTTCAGTCAGGTCAAAATGAGGAAACACTGTCAGGTGCTGTTCTGCTTAAAGGAATTTAAGATTGGGGTGAGGACTGGCAAATGGGAAGCTGACTGGGGAATGGATGTCTGCCTAAGACCTTCTGCAAATCTGGCTGGAAGATGTTGTGCTCTAAGTGGAAAGCACAGCAAAGCTCTTTGACAGCCTTGACAGCGCCACTTGAAGAGGAGTGTGGCGGGAGTGGTGAAAAGCAAGTGCTTGACATTTGTGGTCACACACCTTATCCCACGTGAGCACGCTCCAAGTTTCTGTACATCCCACCAGTGACCAATGGCATGGATCCATCTCCATGATGGATCCAGCTTTTAACATCTTTAAAACACGTGGAATCCAATAGCTTCTTCTGGCTGGCCCATTCGTGTCTGACAGGATGTGCAGCGCTGCTGGCCAGAAAGCATGATTGACTTCTGATGTTTTGGGGGTCAAGGCTCAAAAGGCAAGGAGGAAGACTGGCCCAAAATTCCTAATCAGCAATAAAAAAAAAACCCAAAAAAACCCAAACCAAAGATCTGTCTTATTCAAGTGAAAAGCTAACTTGAAAGAAATAGTCTGTATTTATGAATATTATTAAACAAATATACCAAAGTATTAGTAAAGCTCATTTTTCAAAAGAAACTTATGTGCATGGAATGAAAAATGTTTGTATTTAAAAGTTGCTGTAGTAGATTTTTGTTTTGTAAAACACATTTCTTAAAAAAAAAGAACATGGCATACAAACACAAACATACATACACACGCATCTGCACACACATACTTCCCAAACCCGTGAGATGTCTGTTTGAAAGATGTCAGATCTTTCAGTGACTTAAAGTTTCTTCAAGGCAGAAAACTATGGAAGATACAGTATAGCTGAACATCTGTCTTGTCATGTAGGCAGATATTAAGATTAAATTAACTAGAAATGAATAGAATGATATATGACAGGGTGCAGATGTCCCAGCCACAGTGTGATAATTTCATTGCAAAACTATGTAATGAATTCCATACATTATAGAAACACAAATATACCACTTTAGGTAATTGTGATGAAAAGGTATAATATGGAGTGGATAAACAGATGGTGTACCCAAAGGCATATTTCGTTTACTGTTGCTCTTTAGTCATTTTGAAATTACTTTATTCGGTTTACTGTACATCTATTATTACATCCTTTTTTCTTATTTCTTTTCTTTTTTTCTTCTTAGCACCCCTGAATCTGGATTCCATGAGGAGCTTTAAGGACCATTTTGCATGTCTGCTCCAGATAGATTGGTTAGCTCCTATTTTCTTTTGTAAACTGTACATAATTGTTCTACATCTGAAGCCAACATTTCTGTGACTTCAGCACAAAATGGATTAATTCTGGTAGCCTTTTGGCTTTACAGATTTTCTAAATTGGCACATGCTGCATCTGTGCTACTTGAATTAGCAGTACCGTTCATATTTTACCAGAGATTATTGGCAAATTTTCTTTTATTACCTGCAAATGGGTACTTTGGATAGCGTGAGAGATTCAGTTGAGGCCTAACAATTTCCAACTGGCATATTAAAATGTGATTACAGGAAGATATTTTACTATATGATTATTTGACCATCCCGAGAAATAAAACCCCTTTTTACATCTGTCAACAGGTATTTTTAAATGCTACAAATAGTTAAATCTGTAATGTGCCTTTCAATCACTGGCCTCCTTTGGAAAATACAGCCAGCTCTTGAGTTTTGTAATGTTTGAAGATGAACTTTAGGGAGATCAGTAACTGAGGTGCTCCATGAAGAAACATAAAATCTATTCCCTGCATCCATTTTTGCCTGTTCTTGGAGGCTGGACTGAGGCCCATTTGAAAATACAAAATTTTAGTTCTGCTGTTGATTGCAGATTAATTAGCTAATGTTTCATCAACCCAAAAAGTAATATAAAAATATTTTCAAATGCAGTAGAGATTAGGAAAAAAACCCATCTACAATAAATTATTATTTCTTTTTTTGCTGTTATTGTCTTGATTCGTATTCCAGTATCACAGCAATAGTATCTGAAGCATTGGTGTTCACTTGCAATAAAGAGATTCTTAGGCTATCAACAGCTTCAGTTCCAATTCACTATTTAATCACCCACCAAAGATATTTATTGCCGAGTATTCTCCATGATGTTCCCTCTTAATTATTAACCATGTCTCCAATTTTAGATCTATTTTTTAAGAGAAAAATCTTTAGTAATTGAAACAAAACAGATGAGTGTTTTCAGCTGATTTTATTTCTATGCTAAAGCAAATCAGTGACTAAATATGGCAGCCTTTTTATTGCCACCAGTACAAACACATGCAAGCACCCTACATATTTCAATCATTTCTGCAGTGGTTGGTTTTATTGCTGGGTTTAATCGCTTTAACTCAGTGCAGTTTATATAGTGGTTTGATGAAGGTCCAGTTCCAGTACGTTAATATGTTAACACACTGCTTTCTAGATTTTTACTTCATACCTGCTTGTTTCACTTTCAGATTCAATGTTACTATTTTCAGTTTCTTAAGCTTTCAAAGGAAGGGAATCTATTTAGAAGCATATGTTTTTAAATATGGAGATAGCACAGTTCATTTTCTCATGATGAAAGCATATTTTGGATAATCATTTTTTTCCAAACAGATGCCCAGTTTATCTCACTTAAATCAACTGTTTCTGACTGGACCAATTCCTGGATGAGTTAATTGAGCGTGGCTAAACCCAAAATGCTAGACTAATGCAAAGAAATAGGAAGAGGTGATGACTGTAAAGATTCTCAGCTTCTAGTAAAGGTGTTTAGTTGTTTACTTATATTCTCACAACAGAAGGAATGTAGCAAACTCAGCCCACTGGAAATAATTCTGGATAATCTCACTCCATTACTTTCAGTGAAATTGAGTCTGCTCACTCTACCCTTGTGAACCAACATCTTGGGGAAACAAGAAGGTAATAGCTCATTCAGGCAGTACAAAATAAGTGACAGAAGGAAAGGCAGACTGAAAGCTGTGTGTCTTTAGTTTTTAATTCATATTAGGAGTCCACCATTAATGTATTAGCTTCTCAATAGCTACACTGAGCACAGGAAATCAGTGTAATGCTGTCAGTGTTGTTGGTAATGTTGTTCATTAGTACCAGGGTGTCTTGCACACATCACAGCTGTTCATTCATGCTCACTTTTCAGTCATGGAAATTTTAGTTTGGTGAATACTGATATCTTGTTTGATCCTTTTTTCCCCACCCCTCCACCTCCCATGAAATCCTATTCTGAGAAACAAGTACTAAAAGAAAATCAGATTCTTGAATATCTCTGCTACAAAAGAGGCTTACTTTCTACTTTCGGTGATTTGTATACACTCATCTATCATTTTCTGTAATATAGTTCATAGGCAGATAGCCCATGGGACCAGGCATAGAAACCTATCATCACTGCAGCATGAAGCTCTGTCAGGGGAAGTTAAGGCTGGATATCAGGAGAAGGTTCCTCACCCAGGGGGTGGTTGGGCACTGGAACAGCTCCCCAGGGCAGTGGTCACAGTGCCAAGCCTGTCTGATTTCCAGAAGGGTTTGGACAATGCCCTCAAGCACATGGCGTGACCTTGGGGTGTCCTGTGCAGGGCCAGGAGCTGGCCTTCATGATCCTGGTGGGTCTCCCAACTGAGATGTTTCTATGGTTTTATGATTAAAAAAAATAGCAAGATGGCCTCTAGATCTGAGCTTGATCAGAGGGTCAGACTTTTTATTGGTCAGAGACTTTATTAGGAATATTTTGTCTAATCATTAATTTTAAATGTGTATAGTTATACTGATTTTGAGTTCTGCTTTAATAAGTATTACTGAGATGGTAATAACTGATACTTTACCAGTTGTTCCATGTTTCAGAAATCTTTCTTCACATGACTTTGGCCTTAGTTTGAAATGATGGCAAAATGTTACTTGTTCCAGATCTTTTGCTAGCTTATCACTTACCACAGTCCTGGACAACTGTTCACTTGCAAACTAATAATCTCGGGTGAAATTACCTTGTGTGATTACTGATGTGGCATAGTGAGGCAGCTGTAATTAATTGGTACTGGATCAGGGAAAATTTTGGTTCCTCTCTTTTTCCCTGTTATTGTTTGCAAACAAAAAAACCACTTGAGCTGACTTCTGAGGCTATTAACAAAAACCTAGAAGAAATTTAGAAATTTGGGGCTTTAGTTTTACTTATTTCCTGTGTGGCTATTTACTGCCAGTACTTTTCTGATATTAATGAAAATGAACCTCAAAGTGCATTTGTGACCATGAATGAGACTAGCAGAGCTAGGCCTTTAAAACTGAAATTCTTCCTGACCATTCATGAACTAGATTGGTTGTGTTAGCTTTTTTATCTATCTATTCCTGTTGTGGATGTCTTAAACAAGGATCTTTACACCAATAACCATTTTGACTCATGAATGAAAAAAAAAAAAACCAAAAAAACCACCAAAAAAAACCACAACCAAAACCAAACTGGCTAGCAAACACCAAAATCATCAAATGTTATCTCATTTTTATCCGGGTGAGGTGTGTTCAAGAATCAAGGGCCAGGACAGACACTACAGACTGCAATATAAGGTATTATAACTGATTACAGAAGAACACAAAATCTTTTTGCTATTCTGAGGCAAAAGTTGTAGTACTACTTACTACATTTCTGAATTTTTTTCTCTCTTTCCTTCTCCCTCACCACTACTAGAAAGCCAACAATAGACATTTCAGTGAAAATGTGAGATATCTTTCATGAATTTTAATATAAAACCGGGTTTCAATGCATCTACAGTTACCAATAGGGCCTGTTAGCTGAAGCAAGGCTATGCAAAGAGCTAATGTCTAATATTTGTAAGCTCTGTTGAGTTTATGTCTCATCTGAGGCATTGTTGCATAAAATGCATTTCATGTTTTGAAAAAAAAAAAGAAAAAGATGACTACAGTCTTTAGTTATTTTTAATGCAGACTAGGGGGACCATAGGGAATATTTTGATTTCCAAGATTTCTGATAAGAATGCTTCTCAACACATGTGCTGGAATACATTTCTGTAAGACTTTATTCATTTATTCATTGTGCTGCAATTCTCTAAAAAGAAAAGTACTTGTTCTATTGTGATATCACAGCTCATATGGAGAACTAATAACAGATTAAATTTAAATAATTTATATTTAAAATTAATTTGCTTAATGGTATAGGAGTTCAGTTAGCTATACAGCAGCTTTACTGCTATTCTGAAGCCCTTACAATGCTGAAGAAAACCCAAACCCAAATGCAAAACTGCAGTGAACACAATCTGAGATTTGCATAAGGACTTTTTCCACATTCAGGATGTGTTCTTGGTGTAGGAGCCCTAGACTGGAGTGCAGAACCGTGTTGCAGTAGTTGTGTCTCATCTTCTCTAAGTGCCCTGCCTGACAGAGGCAGAAATGAGCACAAGCTCATGCGTTAGGTAATTAGGCCTGATCCACACTGGTGCTATCTAAAGAAGTCTTTCAGCTCATTTTTGAGAGATATGGATGAGGATACTGGGATCAGAATCTGAGCTGTGTATATACAGCAGCCTTCATGCTTCATTCTTTGGTATAAGGCACTTGACAGCACTATGCGCTGTGACTTCAACCTGGAAACCTTGGTGCCAGTGATGAACTCTGTAAAACATTCAAGCTTTAATGAATGAAGTAGTGGATTGCACTAGTGGGAGTCATTGTAGGATCAGTGATCAAAATATTTTTATAAAAAAAGTGATACCCTGCTACTAGTTAGTTTAACCTCTCTCTGAGACTAACTGAAGGTCTTTGTTAATTGTCCAAACTGGTATTTACAGTTTACTGGAAAAAAAACCTGGGAGGTCAAACATGCTAGGAGATTGATTTCTTTAAAAATACTGTCTTGGAAAAAAAACTTTTTGTTTTTTTTTAAATACATTCTATCTATCTAAGAAACGGCCGCTTTTGTAACTTAGAAATATAGCTGCCCTTCCTGGGGCATGGTTACTTTTATTGGAAAGTCCACTTGAATTCTTCACTCCTTTTGACCTTCAGCTTAAAAAGTTGAAAAAACTACTTCTACCAGAAATCATAAAACCTACACAAATATATTGGGGAAGTGAGATAATGATTAAATTGAAAGTAAAATTTGAGACTTTGGGAGCAGTAAATGAATACTTAAGAAAAAAATTGTCCTTGTAAGAGTGGAACATGGAACCTGGAGAGAGAGGGACAGCGCAAAGAGTGATTGTGTCTATTTATTCTCCAATGATTTTGTAAATTCTAAGCGTGGGAATTACTTATCTGGTTCCTTCCTTTCTGTTTTTTTTATTTTCCTTCTTTTTTTTCTTCACTGATTTTTGGTCAGCAGAAATTTTGCAGGACATGAAGGCAAGACTCACCCTGTCTCCATCTTCCCTGGAGTGCCAAAACAAATTTGTGTGTCTAATTTGCAGGCTCCATTTGAGTCCGCAGACCTATTCCTATGCAGCAGGAGCTGCTAATGCTTAGCTCTGTGCTCTCTCCAGGGCACCAGGAATTGGAAGCCTTTGCTGCTCTTCTAAGACCCTGTCAGGGTCATGCTTAGGGTCCAAAGAGTTCTCATCACCACTGCTAGATTTTCTCCAGTGAGCAGAGAAGGATCCAGGAATAGAGGCCTAAATATCAGTTTAAAAATATGTCACCTTGTCCACCCTACCAGAGACCATCCCTTTCCTGCTGGCCCTCATCAAGGTGTCAGGACTTTGCTCTCCTAGGATCCTCATAAGTCCAATGGCAAGAGCTTGTTAGCTCAAAGTTTTCCCATGCAA
>VXBU01002214.1:666851-696856 GCA_013400315.1 Bombycilla garrulus
AAAAGAAGAAAAGAGTAAAAGCAAAAAAAATACCAAAAAAAAAAAAAAAAAAAGGTTTTTTTTTTTTTTTTTTTTTTTTTTTTTTTTTGCCTGTGTGTGTGTTTATGATGGATTATGTTAAGGAAGGTGAGAAAAAGACTGCATTAATTATGGTGAAAACAACAATCTACTGTACTGCAGTACACTGAATTATATGCATGAATCAGCGAGGAGAAACATTCAGTTTATTCCATAAATATCCTAAAATATTTCCTGCATTGACATGAGGTGCTTCTTTTTTCACCAAAAGTTATGTAAAATCATGTAACCTGTTGCACACGACTTTCTTCTGCCCTTGGGCTAAATCACACGCTTTCTCTTTGAACAGCACTCAGATTTCATTCCCTAGAATGTGCATAATGTGCAAACAAGCTGAGGCAGAGGCAGTTCTGGTTTTTTTGGCTCATTATAGGCGTGTGTGGATGTATAAATATATACATTTTCTATTAGACACATAAAGACGTACAATAGTGCAAACACCAATGTTGGAAGGCTCAATAAGAAGGTTTTTAAGGGGGCAGAGAGGGATTTCAAGAAGCACATTGTTAATGCAGGCATCATTCAACAGGTCGCTGCAAACCACCTAGCGTGCAAATAAAAGAAGGTAATTTGGTACATAATCCTCTTTGCCTGGCAAAATGTCGATCTGTGACACAGCACCATAAAAATGAGGACTGAAATTAAATTCAGTGTTGAGAATTGCATTGTTGTTAAAAGAAGGGTAACACCAGCTTTAAAAGAAGCAAGGTGGTTATTTTCTTCCCACTGTACATGACAAAAACCATTTTGGGAATAATCCTGATATCAATAATTTCACTAGGAAAAATCAGAAGCAACATCAGCTTTTGCAGAATAAAAGTAAGCTAGATCCATAACTAAAAGAATGCAGATGACCAAGGTAGAATTTTTACATGAACTTGTATGAGTGGGTGTGTATAAAAATAAGCATAGCCTAGAGTCAGGGACAGTCACAGACACACACACACACATCCCTTGTGCATGCAATATGCAAATGCACCTGCCAGGTAGCACACACCCATTAGCCGTGATTAAACATAAATGGCATTTCCTATGAGACACTTCACCACCTGCAAGTATGCTCATTTTTAACCGTCCATACAGTATTTTACACTAGCCATGAGGATTCTACTAAAAGTTGTAGATGGACCATTACAAGACAGAATGTTCTTCATGCTGCCTCTATTACAAAGGTCTTTGCTCCTGGAAGAGCTGCCAGAATGTCAGATCAGCCCAAAAGAAGTTGCTCAGATGTGATCTTTGGATAGGAACATACAGAGTTCCTACATTATGTTCCTTTTTTTAAAAAATAAAGCATTTTAGACTCTACACTTTGAGAATTCACAACCCATTTAGGAGATTGTGGAATAATAAAACCTATCGGAAAAGATTTTGTGTTTGAATACTGGTCTTCACTGGGATTTGGTTTCCCGGTGGATAAGTAAGAGAAAAACACTAGCAGTCTGGAAGCAGCAGCTGCAGAAACAAAAAGGTCATGAAAAGTAAGTACTATGCAAATAAAGGAAATAAAACAAACAGATCATTTAAAGTATAAAAGAAATAAAAGAAACAGCCATAAATCAATATGCTTGGGAAAGAAAATTAAAATAAAGGGCAGTTTGAAACAAATCAAAATGTCATCAAAACAAAAAATGGCAAAACCATAAAGAACTAATAAAATAAACAGTAATTGGAAGAAATTGCAAATAAAAATAAAATTGAACTAACAGCAGCAACAGGTGGCTGCTCATGTTACACCAAGGACTGAGCGGAAGCAAAAGTTTTTGGATTTCTCCAAAAGACAGGAATGGTGTTGGAACAGTGTGCCTAGCATGTGAGACCAGAAGTAATCAAGCAATCTTAAAAGTTTTATTCCAAACATTTTTGAATTTTCTGGCAGTATGGATGCAAAGTTGATGCCTGTTTCTCCCACTATTCAGTAGGCCACACAATTCAAAAGAAGCAAATCAGCCCCCAGATCCCTCTTCCCAAAACCAAGTGTTGATTCAAACACCTCAGAAGCCAGCAAGCAACTGAAGTTCTGTGTGTGTCTTTTGTGAGTAAAGTTGGATTTCCAGTCTGGACACAAGCTGGGCTGCTGGAGTTGCCCTACTCATGTTGTGGAATGAGATCAGGGAGATGGGTTCAGTTCAGATGCTTCTAAGGAAGCCTGTGGAAAGCAGAATGGGACACAGGGAGAGACAGCTAGGATGAGACAGCCCCAAAAAGGAGAACATGGACCCAAGAGGTGTGCACGGAGAGAAGAAAATTATCAGCTAATAAATGACTGAACAGACAGGATTTCACTTCTAACTAGACACCAACTCCTAAAGGAGAAAATGAAAAAAATAATGACCTATGTCTGTTTTATTAGTTGTGACAAGTGAATGACAAACAAACAGTTGTGGACAAAGTGTTCAAAATAAGCTTAAATTGCTAATGGAGCAAAGCAAGGGCCTTAGCTATGCAGGACAGAGGTGGAGCAGAGGGGCTGCTGGTGTGAAGTATTCCTCTGTAACAGCCTAAATCAAAGGGTAGCCTTCCCAGAACTCATGGAGTTGGGATTGATGTCCTGTCACCACCAGTGTGAGCAGCTGCACTCTGCCGGCCCGCAGTTTCCCTGGCAGCTCTGTGCAGCTGGGCCCTCTGCCATGGCCACCTCTGGTGCCTGGCAGGCTGCAGGGCTGTGCTTGTGGTGCTGAGGGACCCCGAGAGGTGCATCCTGCACTGACATTTGTCACCCACTGCCATGGGCTGTGCGACACCTGCACCGAGGGCTGAGCAGGCAATCCCTGCACACTACTGTACAGAACTGAGCAAAAGAGACCTGGGACTGCACTTGCAATGAGTTGCAGATAAGGAGTAATTTCCTAAGCAGAGTAATAGATGAATAAAGTAGCTGAACAGTATGTGTTCATCAAGCCTACTAGAAATCTAACTCCGCGCTTCAGCAGTTTATTTTGTCTTTTTTTTTTTTTCTAATATATCTTTTCTTAAATGGCCCCGAAACCCACGCTGTGCAGTAATTTATACAAATATTCACAGGCAACTCTACACTCAGTATATATAATTTTATTGTTTTGACTTGAAAGTCACAGGACTGAATTAAAAATGCATGGGTGGCACTTTGCCATGCTGCACCTAGAGAACAAGAGGCTGTCAGCCTGAGCTCTGTGCCAACAGGTTGCTGTGTACTAGACTAAACTGAACAGCAATAAGTCTACACAGCAGAGCTTTGCTGAAAGATGTGATCACACCTCCTAATGTGACTCCATGGCTCTGTTACTTACAGCTAAATTACATTATTATGACTTCATTGTTGAATCCCAATTCTCCTAATTATAGCCTAGAGATCTATTATTTGATTTTGTAACACCAAGTGCTTCTTTTCTAAATCATGTAATCTCTTGTAGCTTATTAATGTCAGGTTTGTGCACACGCAGGGACTTGGTTGTTTGCCAGGGAGAATCAAATTTTCAAATTTTCACTGTGTTATGTTGCAGGGGTTTGCTTGTTACAATCTAATTATATTGGCACTGAAAGCAAATTTATATTATAAAGCACTTTAACTCTTTCACGGAAACGTATTTGCATATGTAAGTGTCTCGCCATTGGTTTATTAGCTTTTACATTGGGAAATTTTTATAGGATTGTGTGGAAAAGAATAATAATTCTGAAACCATTAACTATTTATTTTCCTTTGAAAATGTGAAGGTTTTAATTTAAAGTGATGCTCATTGTAATAAACCCATGAGTGAAATGCAAGTAGGTGTCACACATGGAACTGGCTTTAAGCTTTGAAATGACAAAAGAGGAAAAATGGAAATTTATTTTTTTATTAAATTGCATAAATTCTTAAACACCATTTTAAATTGAGACTCTATTTCCCCAGTATAAAACTGTCTGACAGGTGGTTTGCATTTATTTACATAATTCCCAGTAATGATAAGTATATTTGGTTACAGGTAGAGTATTTCATAGTAAGAGTAAGCTTTAAAGCTTTTAAGTCCCAACAATATGCCTGTCATTATTTTCTGCTGAATTCAATGGACGTTTAAGTGACTCATGATCTTCCAGAGTCAGAGACTGAGCAAGAGTGAAATAAAAGACTGCAATTCTCAGTGACTATGCTCCCCTTGTATGAGACTTGGGACCGTGAGTGATTTTAAAGCTCTCTTTAAACTAATGTAATGCTTTTTCAGGGCTGTGAGGGCTGTTGCTCCCATATCATAAATAAAAGGCTGTTGGTTCAGTTTCCTCCTCTTCTGGTGTAACTGTGAGTGGCTCCTGAAAGGAATGGATCTGCACCACCCTACTCTCCTGGCTGCTCCCAGCCAGCACGCTTCCACTTCTTTTGCATGAGGTCAAATAACACTGGCTGCAACGTAAGTCATACAACTGCCAGCTTGGTGATTTTTATTGGTTTTTCATTTCCCCCTGCCCTCCTCCCATCACTTGTGATTAGATCACTCATTTGTACTGGATTGCTGGGCAGCCAGGAGACTGTGCGGCTCAGTCCAGCAAGAGAGCGGGCGGAGCCTGCAGCTGGGGCAGATGGAGAGAGGTGAGAGCAGGGCTGCTGCTCCAGCAAGAGCTACACTGGCTCAGGTAGAATATGGAGCTGTACCCCAAACTCTGCTCTCTCTACCTGTCTCCTCCACCAGCTAACCTATAACGTCCAAATTCCCTTCTCTGCTTCTGACGCTCAGCATTTGGTTGGTTCTGTTTTAAGTTTCCACCATACAGGACAAAATGTTCCACAGGGAATAATTCTGTCTAGTATGTGATATCATTCTGCCATCAGAGAAAAGAAGGAAAGGATCAGCATTTAGAAACAAGCCCAGGACTAAGCAGCTTGGGGAAGATTTTGTCATTCAGCATATATTTATAAGAGGAACAACCTATTTAGAACAGGGCACAACTTTTGCTGCTGTTTCCATACCAATATGAAAATGGGATTATGATGGACAAAACATATGTAAGCGCAATTGCCAATAGAAGTAGATGGATTGCACATTTTTGCTGCCAACCTAACAGCCTCTGACCCTATTGCCTAGGGTAGGTAGGCCTAGAGGTTTAGTCAGAATTCAGTAAAACCTTTGCCATTGGCTTCAGTGGGCTCTATTTCTGCTCCAGGTATCTAATGAGTGTGGCAACCTACAAAGCATTCTTTGATGAATATCAGTAAATACTGACTATGAAATATGAAACAAAGATGATGTGTTTCTCAGAAACAGTTTGACAGTACTGATATTAATGAACAGGAAGAAATAGACCCCCAATTTTTTTCTTTCCAGAGGTACATTGAAAGATATCGAGCTGGACACTTTGCTAGCAAGTTCCTCCTCCTGTCTTTACTTCTGTGCTCCTTGTTAGATTTTCCATTTATTCTCCAGTCCACGGCCACCAGACCAAATAGCAGTTGACATCTGTTTATGCAGTTAGTGCTCCTTACTGAATGAAGTCCAATGTCAGTTCTACTCAGTGGATAATAAAGTGTAGCTTTCAATGCCTATTAAAAACACCCCATTGGTGGGCTTCCCTGCTGAAGAAATATGTAAACTCTACAGCCAGATTTAACGGGCTGGTTTATATGTGGATCACCTTACACTGGACGTCAGTACTTTTAATATTTACCAGAATTATCATCCCCCTTCCAAGTATACATTTGGAAAAATAAGGGCAGGAACAGCCACCATTTCTGTATAGTAGGGTGGTTTTTCTGCATATTTTCATGCTGCAAAAACATCCAGAGTCACCAGCAAAATTGATACCAGTCAAGTGACTAGTAGAGAATAAAAAGAGATTTCCATGAGAGACTAAGATTCCAAAGGCAAAGTTGTTATCAAAATACAGTAGAACAAATGGGTGACTTATGCATTTAAATGCAAATGCTAAATTTGATACAGTTTCAGGAATTTTAATCTCTTTGAGCTGATCCCTGTAAAATTCAGGCCTCATGTTAAAGTTCATCTTTAAATGAGAATTGCAATTAGAATTGCAATACACGTGACATAGAGATCTGAGTTTCCTCACAGAGTAAGTTTATGGATATACCCACACTACTAAGCAACATAAGCACTATGAAATTTGAAAGAGCAACTCCAGTGTCTTCTGTGGTGTAAGTACCAGAGATTGGACCAAGGAAAGCAACAGTCCATGATAAAGAAGTGATGAAAAGCAATTACACAGCAAATTACCCTTCCATATGGGTGTTTAGTAAGAAATACTGATCTGTAATGCAATTTGCAGCAAATCATTGATCAAATGTATAGATACATCTGAGAGTCCCTGTTACTGTGCTATTAAAGTAGCATATTTAAGAGCTTTATTTAGCTGTCTAATAGGAAGGTGAACTTTTGATGATAAATAAGCATCAGAGATTGCATTTTCCTTCTGATAGATCCATAGAATTATGATCAAATAATGGATTGTGGTATTTCTTGATTACACAGTTAGGGAGCAATCACCTGCCATATTTGCTTATGTAGTTTATTTTCCTAATCAAGCCACACTGTAATTGAAGATTTTGAAACAAAGTCAGTGCAACTGGTGGAGAAATTGCCACCACAATTTTGATTCTGAACTTTATATCAATCACACTAGCTGCTCCCATGACAGTTTGCTTTTGCTACAAATAGTAATGAACTTTCTTCTTTTGGATTTTGTTTCAGGACGGTTGGTACTGCAGAAATTTGCGCTTTGCCTTGCACTTTTTTTTTTTTTGTGAGGTGTGTATGTATATCCTGGCCTAATCACATACACTGATACACTTCATTTATTGGAAATAGCAGTGATAGATGATACAGCTTGCTGGTGAATCTACAGATGTTTGACAGATTTTGGAATAGTAGTAAGGTCTTCTACACCCTAAAGCTGTGTTTTTACTGTTGCCTTTCTTACCACTTAGAAATATGTGTTGATTTCTATCCATTAGTATTTTATCTCAAAATTGTGCCATTTCAGTTGGATTTAATGAATGTTGCACTTATGTATTTTTTTCCTGCAAATATATTTAATACATAATCAATTATTAAATAAGGGGGATGTGAAGAAATTGAACCAAAAGGAGTCACCCGTACAAATCCAATTTTTGTCGGCTGCATGACTCATTGGTGAACCTTACTCAGTGCTCCTATTGTGCCGAGTGCCTCATAATGAAACACACAGGGTTAATGGCTGCAGTGCAATGGGTTTAAGTGAAACCACAGCAGGTGTGTGCCTTAACGAGGTGTTAATGGGGAGACAGGTGCATATAAATACAGAGCAGGCGGGCACAGGAACGGCCGGGGGAGGGGGCAGAGCAGTGTGATTACGGGGCGCTCCAAGAGCAGTTACAGAGTTTAGCGGTAATTGTCCCAGCGTCTTCGATACTGGCAAGTCAGACCTAAAAGACTCCATGTCTGTAGCAAAATACTCTGTGTTGTTACCTCTTCTGTGGAAGATGCTGGCTCTAGAAAGCTCCAAAGACAGCTCTCGCTTCTATATGCATGTGGCTAAATGACTTAGGAAATATTGTGGAAAGATTTCCCCAGGTTAATTGCGGGTCCCTAGCTGGGCGCGTGTGGCTTGGGACACAGGCATGCGCCAGGGGGTCATATCTCCACCTACCTTGTGTACAAAGCATCTCATTACATTCCCTTCTAGGAGAAAAACAGATATTGATAGCAAGGGCCCTAAACTGATGAGTGAAGTAGCAATAAATGCTAAAGCCCAGCAACCTCAGGTATCCAGCTTGAGTGCCAGTAGGGCAGTGCCCTCAGATTCACGTGTTCTCAAATGATAAGAAACAACCTTTTTTTGGGGTAGATAACAGCTGAAAATGCAGCAATTGCCAGGGGTGGCCAGACTACAAGCATCCATAATGGACACACTCTATAAAAGCACTTGCCCAAACTTAGAAAGCTGAAGCCCTCTTTCACCCAATTAAATTGTTAGTCTTTACTACTAAAACTGTGACCTCTCTTTTCCTACCTTGGGCGACAAGACTCCTTTTATCTTTTTATTTGAATTTGCAAACAAAAGTAAAACAAGTTTTATTGTTGATGTTATCATTGTTCTGACATGTTACCAACTAAAGGAGGAATAATTCACAAGTCAAAAATTCTCTGAACTAGCAGTGCCACAGAGCTCACTATTTTTCTCCTGGCTAATTTCTAGTGATGGAGTCTATTATTAAACCCTTTTCTCAACCCTGAACACAGAGGCTTCTTTTTCAATAACAAAAGAAAAAGTAGCGACCTGATTCTGGGAACTAATAGACCCAAGAATATGTTTTCTTAATGCTGTGAAATGCCATCTTGTTGGCTGTTATACTCTGCTGGTGGTACACATTAACAATGTTTGGGACAAATCAAAATAAATTCCTTTGGAGGATTCACAATGAACAAAATCCTTAGCGAAAAAATGTTTATATTAGAACTTTTCTTATTATTTGTTACATTTTGACAGTGTCATCTTCCTCTTAGTTGTGAAACAGGAGTATAGGATAAGTCAGATCCAAATATCATCCTCAGGGTATTTCTTTAGGCTCCTGACATAAGCAGCATTGGCTCAGATTACTCAATTACCTGCTGGTACTCTGAAGTTGCCTAAAGAAATAGTGTGAATATATTGCTGGAATTTGCATTAAATGTGAATGGGTAGTAAAAAAAAAATCTGGATTCTTTGAACTCTTTGTGGTTTGTATTAAAAAAAAAATCTAACTAGGATCTCTTGTGTTAGAACAGCTGCATGCTTTAAAAATGCTCCTAAAATTTATTTACTTTTAAAAATGCCTTTATTTATAACCTTTTAAGGTTAAAAATTAAAATAGTCTATTTCTATTAAATTACACTGAAAAAAAATTAAACAAGAGAAACACAAAGTTTAATGACTCTGCTTGGGTCTCATGTCAAAAGGAAAAATATGCTAACCTCTGAAAAGTGCTTGTTACTCTTTAAGGTAATCTTTTGAGCTGTCCATTTTTTTCAGTTTGTGGAGCAAGCTGACAGGCACTTTGGGCAACTTATCATGACACTGTGAGCCATAAATGTGATGCAGTGCTTCATAAATGTGACAAAGTATTTCCAAAACAACTGTTGACTTCTAAAGGCATCCTACTTCTCTAAAAGGAGGATAGTTACTCTAAGTGCAGTTTGTAGGGATTCTCAGCTAATTTGCTGCCTTCGCATCTTTAATATGTTTGTGAATTCAGAAGATATTCATAATTGTAAGTATCTATGAGATTACTGTATTTTAAACCAAGCTTGACAGCACAATAGAATCCAATAAAAGAGGGCATCAGTTGTACAAGGGAAGTTGAAAAGAGAGACAACTTGAATGCAAATAAGATTAAGAAAAATGACAAAACTGAAACTGCATGTGTATTTCTGTACTTCATCCTCTCTACATCATCTCAGGGACCAAACATAAAAATACTATTGTTGTAATAAGAGGAGTTCTAATGAAAACTGAAGTGTCGACAGAACAAAGTGGTTTCCCAACAGATTGATACATTAATAATCTATATAAGATGATGCATATTTAAATTTTCGTAACTGCTTAAAACTTTCCCATTGTTTGTGTTACATAAAGAAATTTTGCTGAAATAAAATACACTTCCAGCTTGATGGTCATCTGTAAATTCAGGGTGTGTTTCTCTGCAGATTGAAAATTCCAGCTGCATCAAGCCTTACACTGGAAGAGATCAAGTGATAATTACAAGATTTAAATGCAGTCAAACTAATGGTCTCAACAAAACCTTCACACTGTTATTGTCATCATATATCAGATGACTCACAGGTAATACTAATGCATGAAAAATTTTAATGTGAGAACAAGTTATAGCTAAATTAAACAGTGCCTGATTATAGAAATATATTCACCACTAAAGCTAAAAACAAAAGTATACCCAAAATCTGCTCGATGTGTGTTTTCCAGGCATGGTCCAAAGGAATAGATTGCCCCTCGGTAAAACCCTTGGCAGGTGGAAAAGGCAGTTACACTGTACTTTAGATTGTGTAATTTCTATATACCTTCAGTTATCACCACAGGAAGAGTTCAGGAGTGGCAATACCTGCCTCTTGAAGCACTGTTGAAGGTTCTTTTATAGGTCATTTTTATTCAAGCTTGGTTAAGAAGTTGTCATTTTTCTCTCCACCCTGTGTTTCCCCACCACACCACTGTGATACTGTGTCAGGGGCAGCTATACGCAGTTGGATCTGAGCAGCCTGAACTTATCCATCTTTATAAAACCTTTGGCTCTTCCAGAGATTTCCAGAAACAACCATCAGAATAAGCAGAGAAAGAGATAAAGGCCTTGAGCCACAAAACCTATCAATGCCAGGGCTTTTATCTTCAACTCTGTTCCCCCAACTGTCTGCCATGATAATCCAGGAAATTCATCCAAAGGTGTTACATTGACTTATTAGTCTAGTTCAGAAATTTTCAAACAAGGCTTGAAATAAGGTAATAATAAAAATCCATGTATTGCTGTAAGTATGATCCTGGAGGTTAAAAGGGAATTACAGAAGAGAAAAAAAGGCAAAAGGGACTGGAGATGAGTTGACTTATCCAAACATCTGTGGCCAAAAGACAGGGCAGGAGCAGATCCCTTTGGCATGTAGTATAAACATATTTCTGAAAGTGAAGAGAAAAGTACCAGATGTGAGGGTAAAACAAAAGAGTTCACGGCATGCAAGAAAAAAATGGTGGTGGGAATAATAGGAGCTAGGTGGCAAATCAACTGAGGGATCTGGTAGATAGATTCTTATATAGAGATTCAAGAAATTGTATGAAAAATAGGACTTTGGAGAAAGTGGTGGTTACACCATTAAAGGCGCTCTTGCCACCTGTCTCAATTGAGATGAAAAAGGAAATGTAACCAAGCAATATAAAAGCTTCAAGATCTTTATAGTATAAGTCAAAAGAAAATAAAGACTAACGAAATAGACAGATGGGTACAAATAGCTTGATGTGTAAGGTTTAGATAAAAATTGTTGAAGTATGAAATGTCTTATCAGTATCAAAACGTATAAAAGGTGATTAGAATAGAAAATGTTGATTCATGATCAATGAAGAAAGAAAATAGGAAATATCCATTACTGAACATAGAAAAAAAAAGGAAGTAAGTTTCATACAACAGACTAAGGTATTTTCTGCCCTTTTCAATGCCTTCTTCGTCAAAAAGTTTAGCTGCACAGCTAGATTTTTAATTTAAATAAGTGTAGAATCTGCAATGTAAAACACGTGAGTTAAAGCTGGTTAAGAGGAGTTAGATGCATTGCAGGGATGATGGAAAATTCACCTTAAAGTTATTCTAAAGCTATTCTAAAGTTATTCTAAAGTCAGGGTAATCTCTAAACCAGAAATTATTATTTTCAAGAATGTGGAAAGGCTAGGGAAAGTCCCTCAGAACTGGAGAACTTGAAACCATCTTTAAAAGAGGGGGGAAAGGACTTCTGAGAAGACTGGCTTTTAGAAAGGCACCTGTCTAAAAAAGCCAGGAAAACATAATGTGTCCTAAGGTAAATACACAGAAACCAATGTTCAGTTCTGAAAGTCGCACCTTAACGTTACTGGTTACACAATCATTTTCTCTTGGTGCTTTCACAGACAATTGGATTGGCATGGTACAATTTGCAAGAGTAGAGAAGACAGCAGAATTTAAGAAACTTGAGATGGATTCCCTCTGAAATGCAGCTTGAAGACCCTGGTCCTGGGGGCAGATCTAGGAGTTTGGGATTGCAGCAGGGGAATTTGCATGTCTTTTCATTGGGGGATCTGATTCAAGCTGGCACACCACGATTAACTGCAAAGTCTCAGATGGTTTTTATTTTTACATATTTATTTTTCCCTGCCACAAGATACAAACTACGATGTTTAGTTAGAAAAACATGTTTAATTGTACTCTGCATAAACTTCCATTTAGAAAGAAAATGTTTTTCAAATAAAGTTCTTTAAATGTTTTGTGCAACATCTGGACTTTTTTTTTATTTTTTTATAAAGGATCTGAAAAGAATTTAGAATCCCAGACTCCTTGCGGTTCTCACATCTTCATAAAAAGACAGATACTAGAATGTGCTTGCTGCTGGGAACTGACACTTCACAATTAATAAGGGAAGAAAACGTCTCCTACTAAGTACAGGTTTGATCCTATAGTGCCTAGGAGTTTTGCCTGAGGGTCTTTCTGAAGAGGACTGGGAATTGTATGCAAGATGGGGAAGAGAGTTTTACAAGATTGTTTCCTCCTCTTATCCCCTGGTGCAGGGGCTGAGCCCATTCATCCTGGCATGGCCTGTGTCACAATGTGCACATGCAACATTCCCACTGGGCAGTGGAGACAGGAGGCTGTCTGCCTGCAGTCACCATCCAGACAGGTGCAGCACAGAGGAGAAGCTCATACACACAACAAAAATGCAGATTATATTCTCCAGACTATTTAGATAAATGCAGTATGATTCCGTCTCCTAATTTTATCACAACTCCTAAAATTTATTTGTTGGTTCCCTGGAAGATCTGATTTCTGAAGGCATACGATGATATAAAATCTTAATATTTGTTAAAAAAAATATATATGTTAAAACCTCTTAGATTTCCAAAGAAGGTATAAAAAAGCACAAACTCTAAGGGTTCAAAACCAAAAAAGGCAGGAACCAACAGTTTTTATCATTTCTTCTAGTACTGGAGTTAACCTTACCATTTTTTATGGGCTAGATCAACTAGAATATTGTCTTGGGTTTTCAATCTGTGCTCTACTCCTATTCTCTGTGGCTTAAAAATTACAACTGCTTTGAAGATAAATAAATTCTAGTCTAGGGCTACAGAAGAATAAAAACTTTCAACAGTTTTCAGGAAAATTTGCGTCCTGTATCCCTTAGAATGTCAGTGGTAGCCAGGTGTTTAACTCTCCTAAGCTCTTTTACAACTCATACCTGAAATCTCTGTTATATGTAAGTGTTTTGCCTGTTGAGCTGGAAGACCAGAATCGACTCTTGCACAGTATCTTTCTTATAATTACTCACAATGGGAGACTGCACTGACAGCCAACTCTGGGAGGTATTTCTGAGTCTCTGATTTCTAACATTCTTCACTTTTTCACCCTATGGTATGAACAGACTGCCTTATATTGCTGACAATTTATGTTTTCCCTCTATCACCCACCTACGTAACATCTATGTTGAGCATTTACGTTTACACTAATAGCCCCTGAGAATCAATTACCATAAGAAGATCTGTTTCTTTACACTTCAGCTGATGAATCAGTCATAGGTTAAAACAAGAGGAGGTAAAAAGCTAGCATGTCTGCACAGATTTTCTAAAAGCTCTTTACTTAAAAATACTCTGGATACAGAATTTTTTTTTCCTTGTCATGTGCATGCTCAATATTATTTTACCAGCTTTAAAACCTGCTTTGGTAAATGAATTGAACAGAAAACCACTCAGGATTAAGTCCATATTTTATACACTCCACTACTGTGTAGTATCACCATGCAGCAGAACACAGGCTGTTTAGTTGGCACTCCCTGGTGGAAGGAAGCATGATAGCAAACCAAGCTTAACTTCGGGCCTGGCCTTGTAAATATGGCACTGTGAGGAGGACAGAAAAAAAACCTTCTGATACCCCAGCCCCGGGTAGAATTCTTCCATGAAGATTTTGTCCATCCCTCACACATAGAGGGGGATTTTGGGATATGTGGGTCTGTGGATGAGTTTCCCCCCCTTTTCTAGAAAGCTCTCAGTGATAAAGTTCTGCAACAAGTCTACCCTTCCCAAAGTTTTTTCAGAAGTGTCGAATCATCACCTGTACAGAATGTAATGTCTATCCTGATTTTAGTTCCACAGACCGAGGTAAAATGGCTTAAAGAACTTTACTCAGATTTCTAGAATAGATCTCAGGTGGCCAAAGTTGCCCAAATATTGATTATTTTTTACCTTTTCAAATGTTGTTTAGAAATGCCTTTGCTTTCTCATTGCTGACCAAACTGTCAGCAACATTCTTTATCAGAAAGAAAATGCAGTCATATTCCATCAGGTTCCTGGCATCTATGTACATTTCCAGAATTATTCATACTGTAGCCACAACAATCCTTTGCAAAGGATTGTTGCAAAGTTGCAAAGGAGTCCAAAGACAGAAATCTCAGGGGGAACCTCCTAGCAATTGGCACCAGTCCAGTGGCCTTTCTCTATTACATGTAATTTCCTACAACAAAGGCAATACAAGCCCCAGATTTGGTCACCTAAGTGGTACCTTTCCACAAGAAAATGTACAAATGTACACTTATCACACTCTCCTGGGAACAGATAGCTTCCATTCAGAAAGTAATGAGAAAAACCTGGATATTCATTGACAATGTGACCCTTTTAACCAAATACTGCCTTTCCAACCTGTGATTATATAGGTACAATGGCAAAAGAGGTGCTGGATGAACAAAGGTAGTTGCCAGGAAATGCTGGCAAAATGTTTCCTAAGAACAGGCAAAATTAGCAAAAAAATCATATGTTAATGCAATTTAAATGCCAATCTCAAAGCTCTCAAGATCTTCCTAATTCTGAAGTTCACAGTGAAGAATTTATAAAACTATCAAAGGAATCCCTTTTTTGGATCAAATCCATTTCAATTTAATTAAACATCCTGAAAAAATATTTTGTAAAAGACAAATATTTTTAAAGTTAATGCAAGGCAACATTGATATGTATAATTTCCATCTGAGAAGTATAAAAACCATATGACTGCTGTTCATAGTTACAGTCTCACAGCAATTTCCCAATTATAGCTCCTTATTTAAGAAGTGAAAAGACTTTATTTTCAAACCACTTGTCTCTTTTCTTATACATTACTATCAGTATTAAAAGTGCAAAAGAAAATTTCATGGTCAACTTTTAGCCTCACTTTCATGGCCAACATTTAGCCTTAGCTTCACGTATGTAAGCCTCATATACTGACAATGTCTAGAAGACGTATAAATCAAATCTCCCTCTGCAATGCAACTACAGTTAAAAAGAATTTGAGAAATATCTGAGTCACCAAAGTCCATAACATTTTTGACTTAAAGCACTTGCAGGGCACATCTGCTGAGAGGAGACTGCCTTTTTATATAAACATTTTTTTTTTGGAGTGGAACCACAATGCAAATAACTCCAAATAAAGCAGGGGACAACCTAACTTGAATTAATATCTTGCAGAATCAGAAGTTTATAACAGCAGGAACCAAACTACATCTATAGAGAGGCTTTCAGGCAGCACCGTGCACAACACTGAGGCAGTGGAGGTGTGGCTGGTTTGCTACTTAAGAGACTGCAATACACAGAGCCATCTCCACTTCCTGCCAGATTTCCTGTATTGATGGAGTGTTCTGGGCAGCGGGACTGGGATCCTGCTTAGGTACTCCTGGGAAAGGTACATCTCTGCAGCTGTCATGCCCCATTAAGGGAACTCTATTTTATTCCTAAATCAATCAGAAGAGGGGGAATGCTAGGGTCCCCCATACAGTGATTTAGCAAGGTAAATCTTTACTGCTAGGAGAACTGCATTTCAGCTGCAAACACTCAAAGAAACCCCTGTCATATTTTTGCCTGTTAACTCCATTTTCAAGAGAAAGAGCTTTCAATATTTGTGTTTTCAGTATGAGCGAACACTTATATACCCGCCTTTGTCTGGTACTAATGACAGCCTTATTTAATTCCAGGAAAATATCAGCTATATCTCTCTTGTAAGGATTTTGGCCTCCATAAGTGGCTGGTTTTTTTTTACATTCCATGGGCAAGATCCAAAGTCCATGGAGTCAACTGGACTTGGACAAGTGTGTTTTGGCTGGGGTCATGCATGTCCAGGTTATTTGGCATTCATTGTTAGTAAAATTACACCTCTCCTGCATGCCTGTAATCCATCTCTCCTCCAGAAAATTATTCTTTAATCTTTCCAGTGCTAATTAGCAGGTATCCTTCACCTCTTCCATATGTTCCATGGACTTAGCTCACATTTACATTTGCTCAGTGCTCACACACGGCCATGGTTCAGTTCACGTCCTCCTGGTAACACGTTTAACTGTGGTAACCTGAGCGTGCAGCTGACCCTTGACTTTTCACATTGTTACTGTGCAATTTGATCTCTTCAAAACCGTGCTTTGTTATGATAATATATTTGCAGTGCAGGTTTACATTCCTTTGCTCGAAACACCCAAACATGTCTTGGGTAAACCAATGAAGTTCAGTCCTCAGGGTTGGTAATTCCACAGTTTTTCATAAACTGCAGGAAGTCACTTTGGTCAACTTATTCGTTCTTCACCCTTTTCCCGACATCCATGCTTGAAGTAATGTAGGATATTTTAAAGTAACATAAATAAATGGGAAAATGACACTACATCAGTCTAAATGCTGTTCAGGAATGATGCAGAACAAATAGGGAAAATATCATATATGTAAATCATTTGTGAAATCAAGTTAAAATTAATGACAAACAAAATTGAGTTCCCTTTGTGGTTGATTTCCATTTAGCTGCACCCAACAATAAAATAGTTATCAAAGAAAGCTACCAATTAGATTTTAATTCAAAACATTTCCAGAAAAAACAGTTCCCAAATCGCAATTGATATCTCTCCAACAACCTCCTAATTGCAGCAAGTTGGTGGTAAAGGGAAAAAAAAAACCTGCTTTAAATGAAAAAAAAATGTATTCCGTCTGCTGGAGTATGCAGTATCCTTTCCTTAATTATTCCCAGGATTTCCCCTGTACATGAGCTTCCGCTGAAGATTATATATAGACAGATAAATATGTCTGTGTTGTCTGTGCATGTGCACGCGCACATGGATGTGTGCTGAGGGAAAGACACAGGAAACGTTATTGTTTCAAAATCTAAGAAATTTATCCAGTGTTCCACTGCCTCCTCATGAAGTGGCCTATTGGGCAAAGGTTAGAAAGTCTACAGCATTCAGATCTGGGGAATTTCTTCCATTTAGTTTTATCAAGTGGTATGCCTTGAAATGATCTTTAGAATAATCAGGAATTTGGAATCACCTATAAATGAGACTCTCCAGAGCCTGTCCAATCTGACCTTTCACTACCCAAACACAGAGTACAATATGTCACCCTAGCCAGGAAGTACAGCAAAATTAATTCTTCCTCCATTTTCCTTTCTGAGACCCATCCCATGATTCTGCCTTCATCTAAACGAGACCGTACTCTTCTGAAACCCTTCAGTCTGGTCCTTGCCATTTTCCTCCGTGCACAATTGAAATCTTCTGACAGCCCTCTGCAAAGTCCTAAAAACCAAGATGACATTGAGACATCTAAAGCCTGATCTGTCAGGCAAGAATATGCTCCATGTGACAAGTGATGGAAAAACTAAAATATATTTTTTATGTTTTAAGCAGAAACTTCCATGCAGATGATCGTTGATGTCTTTGAGACATGCAAAATCAACACTACATTATCTAGGAAGAACTAAAGATATCTGACCATGTTCCACACTGAAAGATCAGAGTACTTTTTTTTTATTTTATTTTATTACTGGTCAATGAGCAAGAGACACCATCTTACCTCTTGCTTTCCTGCTTGGAAACCATGTAACCGTCTACAAATACTGAACTCTTACGAGGTGGATTTATAAACATCATCTAGCATCAACATTTGAAAATACAGTTATGGTCCACATTCCAGTCCACCCACTATACTGGCATTACACTGCTAGGGAAGATGGATTAGCAAACCTAGGATGAGGCAAAGGACAGTGCTGAACATCCTTTGCAAGCAAGAAGTAGACGAATCAGTGTGCAAGGAACATAATAGATGCTTAGCTGATGGTGTCACAAAATCAGATTTTTTTCTCACAGTACATGAGTACTTTTAAACATAATCTCAATAATACCAGGCAATGCACCTCCTAAAATTCTCCTCACATGGAAATTTTTGAATCTGTTTGGAGCCCTGGAGAAACTGGTGCCATTTATGTTCTTGGAAGCTATAGTTGCTGGGAGATGAAGGTTTCTTTGGTTCCCCTCCAGCTCTTAGGGTTAAAAGAGAAGGATGTTCGGGTAGATTATGATCTAGGGTGGGGCATATTTTAGGTTCTAGAAACATCACACCAACAAGCTTCAGCAGGAGAGGTTTAGGTTGGAGATCAGGAAGAATGATTTCATGGAAAGGGTAGTTAATCATCGGAATGGGCTGCCCAGGGACGTGGTGGCATCACTAACCCTGGAAGAGTTCAAGAAACAGCTGGATGTGCCACTTAGTGCCGTGGTCTATTTGACAAGGTCAAAGGCTGGACTTGACAATCCTTGAGGTCTTTTCCAACCTTAAGGATCCTGCGATTTAACGTATGGTGTGTTTGTGGGCTTAAAGGGTCCTACTGTGATAATTCCCTACATAACACATCTGAAAGAACAGTTGAGGGATGTCTGAGGTCCTATGCATCTGTAGATGAAAGAATTATCTGAAAACTACAGCAGTAAAGAAACGGACTTGGGATGTTCTCTTTATCACAATATACCTGCTCTACGTTCATAATAAACTCAGCCAGTGTGAAAGTACCTTGATTTTCTAAAAGAAGCATTCATGAAGACTCTGGTATCCTTGCAACATATCACATTAACTCTTGCCATTTCAAAAAACAGCATCAGTAAGAATGCTTGTGTCTATAAGATGCCATCTCTGTTTTTCTGGCTTGTTTTGCCAATTTAGTTTTATTTACCATGGTTAGGAAATGCATCTTTAAGTATCAAAAAAATTGCTCATTATGTGAAAGGAATTTTTACTGACTGTGTTTACGTTTGTTTAGTGGGGAAAAAAAAAGAAAAAAAAGGAAAAGAAAAATGACAGGAAAGAAGATATTTGGTGTCTCCAGCAGAGTAATGGAACAGAATCAAAAAATATTAACACAGTCTTGGGCACATCTCAATGTAATCTAATCATTATATCCATTTAAAGAAGTCCTAACACTGTCTTTTGTTATGTCCCTAACTTCTTGCAACCTTTACTTGGTCAAATCCACCCACAGAAAAACACAGATGACTTCCCTTCCACATAAAGATGAGTGAAACAAGTAACAAAGCAATGCCTTTTAAGGGATCAAACTTGCTCCCCATTCTACAGCTGAGGTCAGCAATGAAATTTGGTTATAAATTCAAATGTCCATGCAGTTCTAGATTATTTGAGTTCAACTGTTTTGATCAGAAGTGCCTTTGGTGTTCCAATGAATGTGATAAATAAGGAGCCCTGCCCAAGTGTTAATTCTCAGCAGAAACTAAATTTACCAGCTATTGTCACAACCACACATAAAACAAATGAGAGGTGGAGCTGCCTCTAACAAATATTTTCTGTCTTTCATCAGAGGAGTGTGGTCTGAATAATAGCTCTGACAAAGACCAGCATGTCTAAGATCAAGACTGCAACACATACCAACAGGCCAGAGGGGAAAATATCTCATCTAAAGACCAAACAGAAAAATCCCTTGTAGCTGTGATTATCAGACAGACAGAGAACTGCTCTCTTGAAGATTATCGAGTCTCATTGTCCCACCCTCCCTATTATTACATTCTATCTACAAGAAAGACACGGAAGTCACACACTAGTACCCACAGACATCCGCAAATATTGACTTCATTAAAATCATACTGTGCTTTTTTTTCTCTCAGTTTTTTTATCTGTAGGAAAGTGTCCTCTCCGGATGTTTTCTTTCCCCATTTTCCTTTTCAAGATGCTGAGGACTCCGCCTCCCTCTTCCTGTGGGTAATTGAAAAAAAAACCCACAAAAAAAAGTCATCATTCGATCCCTGCTTTGTCTCTTACTATAATAAATTTATCTTCCTCTATATCACACATTTATATGCTTGACATCTATGCTTGACATTTAGTAATAAAACTGAAGTCATAATCTGCTTTCAGTTAGAAAACTCATCTTGAAACCCTTTAGTATTCTTGTCAAAAATAATAATTGCTCATTGTCAACATTAACCTCCTTGAGCCTGCAGATCCATCATTCCCATTGCTTGACTTAACAAGCATTACTGCCTACAAAAAGCTGCTGTTGAGGTAATGGATAGAACACTGTAGCTGTTACGTCTTACTAGATGTTCTTATAGTAGTACTTCATGGTAACATTATCTGGGAATGGTTCAAAACAAGTCCTTAGTTACAGAAAAAAATAGCGGTTTTGACAGAATTATAATAATTCACAAAAAAATCTTCATTTATTAGGCAGTGCCACACATACTATTAATAACAAAACCCACACAAATTTGTTCTCTTAATGTTTTTAACTAGAAAGTGAACTTGTTGTACCAGATTAAGTATTTATGCCAAATGGGATAACACTTGAGATAATAATCTTTCAGTGTTTTCAACAAAATCTTTCTTGTTCACTTTAGATAATAATCTCTCTACCTGAATATTTTAGGATATCTGAGGTACATGAGGAAAGTTGGAGATATGATAAAAGGGTCTAGTTTAATAAGATCAGTTTAGAAATAAAAAATAATTAAATTAACCCCAAATTTTCTTAGCAATTAGAAATCTAGCTAGTTGTTAATTTGAATAAGTAAGAAAGTATAATACACCTCAAGGTGGAAATTCTGTCCATTTAGAAAAAAAACCAAAGAATTATGGATGCCTTCTCCACAATACATCCTGAAAAGAGAGTAATTCTCTGGGGAAAAAGACCCAAACAAATAAAGAAACAAACAAACAAACAAGCAAAGAAACCCCCAACCCCAAACTGGCCAAGCTGTAAATGCTGCTCATCAAATTTCAAACCAAGAATTACAGTACAATTAATTTGCTTCTTCTTGACTCCATTTCCTTTATGCTGGGTAAATTGAAGGGAAAATTTCCTGCTTCTGTCCAGGCTTTTTCATTAGGACCCAGGAAGTAACTGGCCAGAATAAAAATGTTTTTCTTGGAATTGTTTAAGACTCTATGACTTGCCTTGCTATCTATTTCAAACACTTCTTTGAGTTCCAGTTACCTAGTTATATTAGTGGAACTACATGTAAAAACAGTTATCAGGGCTGTGTAGGATAAGAGATGATGATGTAACTGGTACCACACAACACTAAATGTATTTTATAATTCTAGAGTGTAATTAGTCTAAAAATACTTGTGCTTATCACAGAGGTATGACGTTTATAATGAAAATCACAATGCTCATTGATTGTTGCTGACCCACAGTAAATGTTAAAGCATGAGAATTTGATAGGGGTTGACATGTGAAAAGACAGATGCTGTGTATAACAATGCTAGTAACACTTATGGTGTTTTAAAATATCACTTTAAGCTTGTATTTTCCTAACTGGATATGTGCCATGGCAGTGAAATAGTAATTTTTGTTGATGACAAGCAGTGGCAAAATCTTGCAGATGTCCTGAATGCATCAATATTGATCAAGTAGGTGGTCTGAGATTTTATTTAGTCATTGAATGCAACAATAACTTTAACAATATCTGGTGGGTTTACCCACAAATTGTCATTTCCCTAGTTTTTAGTCCAAAAATGAAAGTTAAATGTCCCTAATAAAGGTCTATCCATAATAATGAAGCACCATGAAGGTAATTTTGCAGAGGCAACTATCTAATTCCAGTTGTGTTGTTACAACTAAAGAAATCCTTGGCCAAAAAAATTATACTAAAATAATGTGTGAAGGCAATCAGTGCACAGTTTGACAACTGACACCCAAGTATACATTTTCAGTCTCACTTTATTAGAAATCTAACAACTCACTAAAGGAGGTTGTTTGGTAAAAAAATAATCAGGCGTGAATTTGTGCTGATTGAGAAAGAAAAGCCACATTTGATAAATTCTCCTCCTCCTCCCCGTGTTCTGCCCTCTTAGTTGGGATGTCAAACTTTCTCATTTCACATGCAGCAGAGCCATGCAGATGTACAGCACACACATTTACAGGAAAAACTACCCAAGCTATTGACCCTCCTATGTTCCTGGTTTTTGATCTGAAAGACAACCAGAAGTGTTGACAGCCTGGACAGACAGACACTCATCAGGGGTTGCTACTGCTGGGAGGGGTGCTGCTCAGTGTGCATGTTGCTGTTATTCTAGAGCTCAAATGCCCCCTCCTATGCTGCGCTGGAGGAATCAGTGTAATGCACGGGCTATGTGATCACAAAGTACCTCTATCCGTTTATAGCTTAAAATGGCTGCAGAGACTTTTGTGGAAGGTCAGTTACGATTTTTACTTTTTTTTGAGGAAGCAAAATGCTTATCTTGTTAAACTCACATTCACATTTCAAACATCACAGAAAGGCAATTGGAGCAGCCAACTCCATGTAAACTTTTCTCTGTTTCAGAGGTGGGCTACTTCACGGTTTTAATGTAGTTTGTCCTGTTTTTTTAATTTTCTGTTTTCTAAGAAGTGGACAGACTTGACACTGTCTTCAAAGGGAACTTCAGCATCACAAAATACCCTGGCAAAAATCAAGACTTGTGCTCAGTCTAGCCAACGGCAGTGTGCCCCCAAAAACTCAAAAAAGCTGAATTCAGCTACAAAAAACACATTCAATTCACTTCACAGAGAGTTTAGTGTTGATTTGGTTAGTGCAAATGTGCTATTTGCGTCAGATTCTTGTGTCTTTAAAATAGGTAAGAAAAAGGTCAGCCAGAAATTATTATTTTTTTTTTTTTAAAGAGAGACTGTATGTAGAGCACTGCTTGTAGAAATAACAGAAAAAAATGTTGGATGATGAAATGATATAAAGGCTATCCAAATATATTATCTCTCATGTTAAATCTTCAGTAATTGCATTAGCAACAAACAACATCTGTTTCTACACCAACTTACTGCAGCTCCAAAAGGGTGCCCATGCTATAACTTTTGTCTGAACCTGGTAAGAGCTTTCTCCTGCGCTGAGAGCCAAAACTCCATTGAACTGTGGAGTCTCACTCTCTCCAAACACCACTGCTTATGAATAGGGTCTCACATTTGTCCTGCTGTCACTGTGTGTTAACTGTCCTGCCTGCTCATTCCCACTCTCCAAACCCCTGTGCAAAAGGGCAAGAAAATCCTTTCTATTGAACTCGTGCTGAACTTTGGTAAGGTGACTGAGTGAGGTTTTTGAGGTGTGCCGCTGCATTATAATCTCCTTTTGTTTTATTCCTCTATTATCCTTGCATTTTCTTTTAAGTACTGCAAGACTTGTGCTGGGAACAGACTTGAACAAAAGCCTAAGTTTTATTATATCTCCTCTCTCTTTTCCAAGTTAGTAATAGGTGAGATTGGAGAGGCACTAAAAAACATGAAACTGCTCATTACTCTCATAATGACAGCTTTGCAGCTCACCTCTGTGCTGATTTTGGCTGGGGCAGAGTTAATTTCCCTCATTGTAGCTAGTGCAGGGCTGTTTCGGATTTGCACTGGAAAAAAGCTTTCTAATATGAAGATGTTTTCACGCTTGCTGAGCAGCATTTACACAGAGTCAAGGCCTTTTTTGCCTGTCTTATCACCACCCCACCAGTGAGGAGGCTGAGGGGGCAGAAGAAATGGGGAAGAGACAGAGCTGGGATGGCTGACCCAAGGGATATCCCATAGCACATGGCATCATGCTCAGCACATGAAGCTGGGGAAAGAAGGAGGAAAGGGCAGATGTGGAGTGATGGCGTTTGTCTTCCTGAGTCACTCTTACGCGTGATGGCGCCTTGCATTTCTGGAGATGGCTGCCCATGGGAAGTGGTGGATTTTCTGCCTGCCCATGGGAAGTGGTGAATGATGTCCTTTTTCTTGAGGGCACAGTTTTTGCTTTACATATTGAACTGCCCTTATGTCGATCCACAAGTTATGTAGCTATTACCTTTCCAGTTCTCTCCACCGTCCCACTGAGGGGAGTGGTGTATTGGAGCTCACTTGCCAGCTGGGGTTAAATTGTGATGCGTCAAGATTGAGTTACAAGTGGCTTAAAATGGGAGCACACCAGTCCAAATAAAAGATTTACTTATCACTTAGTTAATACTGAGCTAATCTTGCAAGCATTTGACAAAACATAATCACAAACAGGCCGGAATATGTGAAGAAGCCAAAAAACATCCAAGGACCAAGACACCAGTAATAAGATTTCGCTGCAAACTGCCAATTTATACTACCTGCATCCTAAGTTATCAGTTTTCACCCCAAATTAATATACACTGAAAAGTTTTATAAATGCTTATATGTATTTACCAAAGAAGTTTATGGTGTCAGAATAATCTTTGTAAGCCCTACAAAGCGTCTGATTCCAGCAACATTTGGAGGAATTATAAAAGCATTTTTTACTCTGCTGATGTTTGAGGGTTTCACATTAGCTTGTTGATTTTAAAAGTTCATCTACAACCACTGACAACACTGCAGGCTATTGAGAAAGCCACTTTATATCAGTCAGATCCACTATCCAATGGGGTGATGATTTGATTAGCTCACCCTTCATCTACGACAAAACCTTGGATGCTTTGATCTGGTAAAAAAAATGTAATGCTAATAAAGAAAACATATCTTCTTTACTAAGAAACTTCTGAACAGAGAGAAAAAGAACTAGCAGTAGGACAGGTACCTATA
Source organism: Bombycilla garrulus (assembly GCA_013400315.1). Taxonomy (NCBI): domain Eukaryota; kingdom Metazoa; phylum Chordata; class Aves; order Passeriformes; family Bombycillidae; genus Bombycilla; species Bombycilla garrulus. The sequence goes on from VXBU01002214.1 coordinate 691,417, forward strand.
ATTATTCCTGGCCACCAAAAAAGAGAAATGTCTGAGTAGTGCCATCATAGAATTGTAAATCTTCCTATTTCCCAAAATATGACTTGACATTATATTTTTGCAGTAATGTTCTTTCTTACTCAAGTTCCACTGGTTTAACTGAGGCCGAGCTGTTAACATACATAGTTAACTACATGAAGAAATGATATAGGAAGAGTTTTGTGCACTGAATGCTTCCACAGCTTATGCTGGTCACTGGGGAGTATCAGACTAATCACAAAACTAATTTCACTGATGATAGCTTATACATGCAAAAAGACTTAAGGCTCAGAGATGCAGTATTTTGCCCTGCTGAGTCACCACACATCAATAAAAAACTTACAAAAATTACCTGGTTTTAATTTGCTACAAGATAAGTATGCACTCTACTGTGGGGTATTTAGTTAAATTACAGTATCTTGGTTGTGTCAGTATTTTTTACCTTAGCAACTTGCAGGTTAAAAGTAGTTATAAAAGTTTAGAGGAAGACCGGTGAGAAATATTTACTCAAACTTATTTTAAGTAGCAAAAGAATAGCATTTTATTTGCAAAATCATTAATAGAAGACAAGTTTCCCAAGACTCTTCAGGGAAGAGCTATGCAATATTTAGCAAATAAAAATTATTTATTAATTGCTACCATGGTCTCAAATGTTTTATGGAAGTTTCTTTTATTTCCAAGCACAATGACAACCAAGATTTTACCAGTTTTAATTTTCTTTTTAAAACAAGACTTTCCACAGAAGGAAGGTGCTCCCTACCTATTTTAGCTCACATCACAGAAGAGAGCACACAACTCTGTACCATTACTTCTTTTTCTTTCACAGCTTGAAGCTTTATATTTAAGGCAGGGAATTATACTGAGCTCAGCTGTCATGATGTTGTTCTCTGATTGTGGCTGGAAGAGGACCCAATTTTGTCTTTGGGGGGAGTTAGAGGAGGGGATCACTCAGCACGGGGGGGAATTCTCTAGTTGGCGTTAACTGATGTCATTCCACTGAAGTCACCACTTCTGCACTGATCCAGGATGGCTGTGGCTCTGAGCTAGTGCCCAGAAAGATGTGTTCCAATCTCTGTCACTACTGGGCAACTCTTCCTGGAATTTAGGGCTGGAAATAACTCTAGCAATTTGGATTCCACTTTGTGAGAGCTGTTGGCATACTCCAACTTTCTAATGGCAGAGGAAGAAAGCAGCACCATCAAGCACAGTCTGCTCATGCTGCTTCTGTTTGTGATGCTGACACTTGATGTCCTGAAAGCCATTGCCTCTGCATCCTTCCCTGTTGATGCCACTGCACATCCTTAGGATAAAAGCCAAATGACACTTTGCACTCTCCTGCCAAGATAATTTTAACCCCTCTACTCCCTCAAAATACAGAAACACTGATTCATGCTGAGAACACAATTTCTGTAGAACTTCCAGCTTACTTAAAACAATCACTCTAAAGGCACGGAAAGAATTCATGCAATATCATAGGATAAGCAGTCCTATTAATTCACAGTATATTAGCTGAAAAGCTCTTGTTCTGTAGTGACAAAACATTGATTTTCAATTAAGTTGTTGAATGTATAATCTCATCTTCTCAAAACACTTCCTTTTTTGTGTTGCCTGCCTTGTTTCCTGACTTCCTAGTTACAACTGTATATTCACCTGCTTACACTAGACATAACAGTAGTTTTCATATTACAGGTTTTTCCTTTTTTGGTTTTTCTTTTTTTGGGGGGGTGGTGGGTGGGAAAATAAACTGAGGAAGTCAATGGTTTGGCTTTGTAAAACCTCATCAATAGGATTCTGGGGTTTTCCAGACCAAGAGGAAACAAAATTCATGCTCAGCTGCTTGTTCTGACTGACTTACTAGTGGGTGCGTTGTAATGTGNTTTTTTGGTTTTTCTTTTTTTGGGGGGGTGGTGGGTGGGAAAATAAACTGAGGAAGTCAATGGTTTGGCTTTGTAAAACCTCATCAATAGGATTCTGGGGTTTTCCAGACCAAGAGGAAACAAAATTCATGTTCTGACAGACTCACTGAAACTGGGAATAGTGGGTGCGTTGTAATGTGCAACCTCTGACCACCTCCAATATTTCCCTATACATAATACTCACGTGTCTTTCATCCTCTCTGCATATTTTAACCACCTATGTTTGTTACTTTGTTTTTTTTGTGACTATTTCTGCTTTTTTCCCTATATTCTCTTTTATCTTCCCAAAATATTTAAATGAAGCTTGATAATCTTTTCTAAGTTTAAAAAATATCTGTCTGTCTGTAACAACAGGAGACATAATTTTTTCAAGACCTCGTTTTCCCAGCTGGGGACTTTGGACGAAAGCTGGCTAGGCTTTGGGTTTGCTTGGAGAGCTTGAAGTGGAAAATAGAACATCTGAAGATTCAGACAGCTCTTGAATCTACTTTGAAATTTCTTTTTGAAATAAGCTGTCTCATCATATTAGGGGACCTCCGTGAATGGATCACAAAAGCATTGTTAAAAGGTTTAGCGGGCAAATGCTGTTTTTAAATATGGACCAAAGCATGGCCATGCAGTTGAAATTATTTTGATATTTGGGTTGAGTTTGGTTGGCTGGTGGGTTTTTTTGTGTTTGGTTGGTTGTTTTTTTTCGGTTTTGGATTTTTCTAAAATCGTGTTTTTCCATCAGACACATCATCTTTTAAACACTGACTGATAGCTTGCTTCTCATTACACTGGTCAATAAATATCAGGATAAACTCAGTATATTTTTTAGGAAGTAAATATTTCCAAACTGCAGTTTGTTATCAGTGTAATTTTTTTCCAGCACTAAACAAAGGAGAGTAAATATTCTTTTGGCTAATGTGTTTTTCAGACAACTCCTAAAGTGCTGCCTTTGAAACATGCTACATGGGCCTATGAACACCAACACAGAGATTTGAAATCTATGAAATTAATAGCAAAACCAGGATTTTGTCTGAGTCACATCTGTACTAGAATCAAAAAACTGAGGAAAGTCTACTTTAAAAAAGCTGTAATTTTAATTACTGAAACTTTCCAGCAAAAGCATTGAACAGATACTTCGAATATGTAATTGAACTTAATGCCCCAAATAAAAAAGAAAGGCACCAGTGCTGTTAACATCAAAGCTCACATTCACGATCTAGGCCTTGCAACTGATAAGCTCCTTCTGGAAAAAAAAAAAAAAAAAAAAAAAAACCAAAAAAAAGNAAAAAGTAAAACAGAAAAACTTTGCATATTTCAGTGTCACTTGAGTAAAACTGACATGATGAAAGCATATATGTGAAGAAAGAAAAAGCAAAGTGGGGTCAGGTTCCAGCTTCCAGCAATACTGTAGTATACAAAGTCTTAAGTAATGAACTTCATTAAAAAGTAAATTAAATATTTCTTAGACAGCTACAAATGAGACTTCTTTTTTTCTATAGAGTGTATTGAAATGTTGCTACCACAGTATCAATGCAAATAAGCAACAGATACACAGAAAGCAATTCTGTTCAGATAGAACTTTCTATGCTGCTGCAAAGCACTAATGGTTAATATAAAAATAATATTTTTTCCTGTCAGATAATTTACATTAGTTTTGGGGTTAACAAAAGAATTAATTTTCATGATAATCCACAGGGGGACTCTACTAGCCAAGTGACATGTAAAGAATGACTAAAAAGTATTACCTTAAAAATCAGTAATGCTATTACAAAATTTTCAGAGCAATTTTTATACTAGACATATGATAGCCAGGACTTTTTCCAGAGATGCTGAGGGCTTTCCCACCCCTAACATTTCTGTGGAAGGTAACAGTGCTTGTCTTCCAACGTAAAACTTTTCATATAAGTACAAACATATGTTGTAAACTACATGCAAACACATATACATTTCCTCTTAAATATATTCAATACACATGTAGATGGATCCATCAATCTTGGATATGATCTGTAATCAAAATATTGCTACTAGCTCAGGTAAAGTTAACTGAAAGACACATACACACCCTGGGTAAAGAAAAATTCTCACCTTACTTCTGTAGAGCAGCAAAAAATGCTCTCAAACCAGACATCTAAATAATAATTCCTTCTCAAATTATTGGCTTGGTGTTATAGGACTTGCTGCTGCTTTGCAAAATTCCAGATAATAAAATGAGCAGGAATTGTCTTACTTTTTTAAAATGAAAGAGAATAACTGAAAAATATACATACTAAAATACATATACCTCAGAAAATATCTGCTCTCCTGAGTCAACTTTGAAAGCACAAGCCAGAGAATATTTGTGTGATTTGTTTTTACCCATAGAAATTAATAAAGTCTGATTATTTGCCTCTTTTTCAAAATTATAATTTTAATTCTTTCAATCAGACTTTTTTCCTTTTAAAGCCATTTCAATTCTGTTTATAGAACTAGGAGTCAAGAATACAAAAAGCATGTAACTTTCTGAAATAGGGCTATATATATACACAGAGCAATCCAGTTTTCAACCTTTCAATAACACTTACCACCCATTACCCACAAATTGAACAATTGCCTCTAAAAGATAGACTTAGCGTGGTCAAAGAACTATGCATTCTTTCAGGGTGCAGGATCTGAAGAATCCTATGAATAAATCATGAATACACAACCTCTCATTCCTTATTTCTGAAAAAATAGAAGTCAGCTGAGCACATGGCCACAGTGTCTGGATAACTATGTTTAAATTCACTTTCACTTGCTTCAAATGCAGCAACTATTTTAATATGTTTCTTCATGGAAGGCACACAGTTAATAATGTGCTTTTTCACAGTCCCAGTTGTGACAAAGGATATTACAGTTATCATTCTTAATTTCTAATAGCCCATGCTAATATATCTCAAACCAACTAAAAGAATGATATAATGAATTCTATATGTTTATATGCATTTAACATGTATTTAATAGAAATAACTCTCTATACCTTGGCTTGACTGATGGCAACATCAGTATGTAACGTGTTTAAGAAAATACTATGGCTATCTCTGGATCAATGATTTCTCTGAAAATGCAAGACCACATCTTGCATGACTGCGGAGGAAAAAAAAAAGAGACCAAGGCTGGGCCTACCTTCTTTTTAAAAAGGCAATGTCCAGGTTTGCAGAGAGTTGAATTGCAATTCAACACTTGCCAAGAAACAACATGCTGTTCATCCAGAGTAGTAATTCAATACATGGAACTTGACACAGCAAAATACTAGAACATCTACTTAACTTAAGCACATGTTTAATCAATTTTCTGGGCAAGACACAGGTCTGCTCACATGCTGCATTTAACTGAAATTCATTGCTTAGCAAGTGTGTAGTTCATTCTCCATTATTTTGTGGACACCTTAGGTTTTCCTTGACAGTAAATACTCCTTTATTAATTACAAATTATTAATTGATCATGGAAACAATATTACTTTAACTGTGAGATAATCTTTCTAAGAAAAAATACATAAT
>VXBU01002214.1:696909-731197 GCA_013400315.1 Bombycilla garrulus
GCAGGGGGGTTGGAACTGGATGGTTTTTAAGGTCCCTTTCAACCCAGGCCATTCTATAATGGCGATTCTATGATATACACTTATCTACATTTTATATATTTAATACATACTATATGTATCAGATGAAAATACAATCACACTCCATTTCAGTGAAAGTTTTGCCAAATATTACAGGAGTGTCGTGGCAGTCATGAACAGGTTCTGTGTGTTTAAAATGAACTTCTCCTGAATATACCAGATATACATAACTTTTTTTTTTTTTTTAAGGATACATTCAGTTGATAATATAGTCAATTCCCATTACTGATTCAAAAGCAGTTTCAGGTATTCTATATTCATGTCTGAATGTTTGTGACAGACTCTTTGAACTTTCAATCATAATTCACATATCCTATAAACAGTTTTCAAAGTCTTTGTATTCTCTCATGCTGTGTCAACGAGCTTGTGAAACTGAGAAAATAATGATTTTTCACAATATACAGTGCATTACAGAAAGCACATTAGGAAAAATTTAGAAATAATAATTTTGAGTACACAACTTTTTTTAGATAGATTTTTTTCTTTTGGAAGTAGATCAAACTAAACAAGAAAACTTTACACCTTTCTAAATTTAGATTCTTAGAATAAAATAAATCCCTTCCTATTCACCAGTACATAAATATGTCTGAAATCTGATTGTCTTTAATGCTTGTGCCATCTGGAACATGACAAAAATGTTCATGATCAGAACCTGATCCAGTTTCTACTAACTTCACAGAGAGCTGGACTGCTTTCTACATATGTAGGGCAGAAAAGAGACTATAATTTTAGGCACAGATGCCTACCTATTAGAAAATATGTAGCAGCTTGTACTAATCCAGCTATCTAAATGTGCAGTGTAGCAGACGTGTACACTACATGCAACAAGCCAGATGTGCAGCACACACAGGTGGAAAAAGGCTGCATGCACAGTGCATGTATCACCTACTTGTGAGTAGGGAAGAGTCATCTCAAAGGGTTGTGTAACAATAGCACAGACCAGAGGGTCAAAAGATCCTCCACATTTGTGGAGGCACAGAATCACAAGGTTGGAAGAGACCTTCAAGACCACTGACTCCAACCTGTGCCCTAACTCTTCAACCAAACCATGGTGTCGAGTGCCATCCAGTCTTTTCTTAAACACATCCAGGGATGGTGACTCCACCAACTCCCTGGGCAGGCCATTCCAGTACTTTATTCCCTTTTCCATGAACAACTTCCTAATATCCAACCTGTATTTCCCTTGCACAGCTTGAGCCTGTGTCCCCTCATTCTGTCGGTTGCTGCCTGGAGAAAGAGACCAACCCCACCTGACTCCAGCCACCCTTCAGGAAGTTGTAGAGAGCGATAAGGTCACCCCTGAGTCTCCTTTTCTCCAAGCCAAACACCCCCAGCTCCCTCAGTCGTTCCTCACAGGGTTTGTGTTGCAGGCCCCTCTCCAGCCTCATTGCCTTCTCTGGATGTGCTCAAGGGTCTCAACATCTTTCCCAAACTGAGGGGCCCGGCCCAGAACTGGACAGCACTCGAGCTGTGGCCTCACCAGTGCCGAGCGCAGGGGCAGAACGCCCTCCCTGCTCCTGCTGGCCACACTGTTCTGATACAGGCCAGGGGCCATTGGCCTTCTTGGCCACCAGGGCACACTGCTGGCTCATGTCCAGCCTGCTGTCCATCAGTACCTTCAGGTCCCTTTCCTCTTGGGCACTGTCCAGCCACACGGTCCCCGGCCTATAACACTGCAGGGACTATTGTGACCAAAATGCAGGACTCGGCACTTGGACTTGGTTGGTAATGGCAGTGCAGCATAATTGTCTGGAATCCTGAAAAAGGAAAATGGACAGGCTCAGCCTTGCAGGTGGGTCTGCCCTGCAGTACCCTGGCACTGAGGCACTCAGAGGGGCAGAGCGCTTCCGCAAGCTCGGACATTTCGTGCGCTTGTTTCCAGGTCTGAGACCCCTTCCCTCAGAGTGGCACTGTTCTGGGTTATGTCAGCTGAGCACAGAAGCGCTGGTGAAACCCTCAGCAAAGCTACAAAACCTCCCTGAGACCTGGCATTTCGTATCTCCTACAGAGCCAGTCCTCCCACAACTCTCCTCTAAGCGTTCTTACAATTAAGGCACAATAAAAGATGCTGACATGCTGTGTAAGCATTGTTCCTGACTCTAGTTATTCCAATTATTTTTTATGTTTTCCCCTTAAATGAGAAAGACATCAGGTGGTAACTCAAACACTGAGATAGCTATTTATGTTTTAGAACAAACAGTTTAAACAGTATTATATACAGATGTCTAAATATTTTGAAAGTATCTGTTTATGGAAGTAAAATGGAACTACCTGTTTAAATTTAGAGAATTTTATTTAAAATCTGCATGTAGAACTGAAATTGCTTGTTAGTTGATACACAGTGGCAAATGAGGCTTATTTGCAGAGTATATGAAGTGCTTGGATTTCTGTTTGAATCGGGAAAAGCAATACATTTGAATTTTCATTAGACTGCTCCATTTTTACAAAAATGATTCATTGTATAAAAACAGTAGTAAGTGGCTTACTCTCTGTCTTTGTCAACAGACAACTGGCAAATTGCTGGCTGCATAATATTTCTGTTAGACTACTTGTGTATGGAAATCCGACTGCTTTGCAAGCAATTTAATCAGCAGTGTAAATAACCTGTGTAAAATAACCAACAGCACAAATGCCTTTAAATAATCAAGGCTCTTTAATGTACATAAAATAGGCTTTTGTACCTACAATAGACTTGATCTTTATAACCGCAGTTCGTTCTCACCTATTATACCTCATTGTGCTCTGCAGTAATCAATGCATATAGAACCTTGATTCTCAAACCTACTCTTTAGTAGGTGGAATTTTTCACCCGCAGAGAATTGTGTCCACAATCTCACACTACTAACAAATTGCCAGAAGAAAATAAGATAGGATTACTGATGTAAAAGCTGGGAGCTGGGTCTGAAAATTGGACTGTATGACTTCATAAATACAAATCTATCTATAATAACAAAAAAAGCAGGTAATTTGCTAATGTTCTTGAGAGATGCCTCCCATTTTTCTTGGGCAATGAAAGTTCCCTGGGCTTTACGACGTGATAGAAGTTATTCAGATGTTTTATGCAACATAATGTATTTTTAAGTTTTCCCATTTTAATGTCTATCTATATACTAATGTTAACGATTTGCTTAATTACACAAACACAGGAGTGTTTCTCTATGTTCCCTGACAGATGACATCACACACTGAGATGAAAAAGAACTGGAAAACTAGTAGGCAGGTAGAAAAAAAGAACCTTAGGATATGATGTTAACGTAAAAGTGCAGTAAGGCGACAAATTTAAATGGGTGTAAATATAATTGTTACCCACTTGTAATTTTCTTTAGAGTCTCAGAATAATCTTATATCTGAAAATCAAGCTTTAAATTGTCCTTACCTGCACATTTCTATCACGTGCATTTTAAGATATCTTTTTAAATTTAAGAAAAAGTATTTTTATCCTTTAATTTTTTAACATGACAAAATTTGTACACAAGGATAAGCTTACTCAGTCTTGTAATTTGTAAAGAGTCAGGAACAGCTTTTGTTAAAATGAAAATTATTGAAGGTGAATGGGTTTAAAAGAAGCTTTCAAGGAAAGTAACTTCAATTTTAGGCAAGCCAAGCAGTAGAATGTATTAAGATGTATGAAAGAGCTAAAAATACTTATTACCAGTTATATGAAGTTAAAAGTTAGACATTACATGAGCTTAAAAGTGTTTACAAAGAGCTTTGCATCCCTATGTATAATATGGTCAAATTTGTATTTTTTTATTTTTGTGTTGAAATACACCATTTCAACTTCAGCCAGCCTGATTTTGTATCCCTTGATTCTATCTTCACTGCATTTTCTCTTCTCAACCACCTACAATAAGTAGTTCTGTGCCCAAGTCAGGGGCCAGACATCAGTCAGCTATAAAATCTGGGGAGCAGCTGAAGTTCTTCCAAAGGCAGTATTTTAGAAATGGAAGTTTATTAACAATACTGACTAATAAGATCATCCCATTGCATTTCTATCTTTCCCTTTTCAGTCGTTTTGGTGTTTCATCCATACACACACACACACATACAAACAAACAAGGAATTTAATGCCTTAATTCTCTAGGCATAAATGTCTATACCTATACCTCCAGGTCAATGAATCTGGTACTGATTCACAGCTCACCACAGTGTTCCTGCAGTGTGCAGTGTACTTTTGCTGTGCCTGAATTGTGGTGTCACTAATGGAAGCCAAGTCTACTAAAAACTTATTTTACAACGCTCCAGCTATTCAGACACTCTTGCTCATGTTCTTTTGGGGAAACAGACTGGGTTCCAGATGGCTCGGCTTACCATACTTTAACTCAAAATACTATGCTGACAGATACTTCTACCTGTCCACAAACACTGCATGTCTCTTTGGAGCAAATGGAACTATTTTGCTTTTCCACCATGGGTTGTACCTTTATTAGGACCACAAGCACCTCTGTCTGCGGGTAACATCCATTGTAATCAACACAGACAACATGGGTTATTGTTGCAATAATTATTAGTCAGTTATTTCAAAGAAATTGTCATAAAATAAATTACAATTGCTTGCATTTGCATTGCATCGTGATTTCTACTATTACTTCCTCAGAGTTCATATCATTGAGACATCAGAAAGATTCCTAGTCATATGAGAGGTGCTTTTTTTCCTGTAACTCAGCTTTATAGCAACCATAGCTCATACCTGTTGTATACTTTTTCCCCCAAAATAATTTTGCTACATTGGCCTAGAAACCAGAGCTCTTATTTGAGAAAAATAATGGCAGTTAGGTTTGAATAGCTCTAGGCAAAACTGTGAGGCGCTCAGCTGAACTGGAATTCATCTTATCTCATCTTGAATGTCCACATTGCACATGTCCATTCCTCCACTAAACTGTCTGGATTGTGCCTGCACCAACAGAGAGTTAGTTATTAGCCATCTAAGGGTAGGGATCACCTCACTGATTTTCAGTGCCCCTTTGGATGAAATTAATCACTTCCTGAAATGACTAGTTTTTCCTCCACAGACAGTGGAAGAAAGAGCGCATCATAACATGTGGTTCAGATGCAAGTATCTATGCCGTAACATCCTAAAATAAGATTAATCCCAGCTGTGGATTTTTATCTGTGTTACAAGACCATCCTCTGCAAGCTGTAGTGGAAACTGCACCAATGGTTGCCCTTGGAAAACATCAGTGTAGCCATAAAGGATGCATATGTCCTCCACTGTCACACTGGGCGCTATCTCCTTTCACAAATAGCTCCTTTATGGGAACGGAAATTCTCAAAATGTCATACACTATTGCAATGGAAAAATTGTAGTGTTTCTGTTGGCCTCAGAAGCAAATGAGGTAAACAATACATAAAGTTGCTTTTACTTTTTTAAGACCCCTGTTCTTATTTAGAAACCTCCACATTTAACCTGAAATGACTATGTGTTACTTGATTTTTGAATCTGTAGTAGATTATTTAACTTTAATACATATTTTACTGCGATCGTTACTGGTGTAGCACTTGGAAAGGGTTATTATTAAAAATGCAAGCAGGTAATTTGGAACTCTGTGTTTAATATGTAGTAATTATCACTTTTGCTACTTTCCAAAAGTGACAGCTTCAACCTAAACCCAGGAACAAAGTAGTGAAGAAAAAGATTTTTTTTAAGTTGACTATCTGAGAGTAATATTGGAGTTCCTTTCTTTTCCTGGTGATGTCGTCTGATTTATGTGGTCTTTTAACATAAAAAGAGCCTGCTGTTGAGAAATATGGCAGTTTTAAAAACTGGTAATTTTGTGTTGAACTTTAGGCTAGCTGCATCCCCTCTGACATTTCTAATAAAAGCTCTAATTAATGCCAAATTCCTGTGTATCCTACTGAGACTTCTGCAGCGCTCAGAGATATGAAGTTCATTGTCATGTTTGTTTAAAAACCCAAACCACGAAAAGTTTACAGGTGGAGCTCAACAAGCTGCAGCAGAAGGTATGTGTATTCTAAATAAAAGAGAATCTTTTCCTGTGTGTCAGCTGAGGCTTAGCTTCAGGCTTATCCTACCTAGTCAGCAAGAGATGACGACCTAGCTAAGAATACCCAATGTGATATGTGCTTGCACGCTTCAAAAAAGAGAGGAAGATGGAAAAGGAGAGCTTCAGGGATTTAAGAGGCTGAAATGCATCTGAACTTTTCCTTTCTTCACAAATTCTTCCAAGAAAGAGTGAGACTTACCCTTATCCCATTGCTGAGTTTCTGTTCAGCCTTTACTCCACGACTATCCCTTGCATAAATATTTTCAGTGAATAAACAACTTAGGCAGCAGGCTACTGCTGAAGGGTCGAGAGTGCACAGCAGCTACATTTTTTTTCTGACCAATGACAAATAATTTAGAGCTCTGTTAACAGTAATAAAATTCCTCTTAGGATGAGAGGTTCTGGTTTTTGTCCATTACTGGAGAATAGCAAAAGATGTGCCTTATTGCTTTGCAGATTTCATGGGTTTGCATAATAAAACACAATATTACAATAAAACATAAAAATAAACAACATTCAAAGCACAGCCTACGCCCATATATAACACACTGTTCCTGAATACAATAGGAATATTTTCTATCATTATCAATACTTGTATTTTAACTAAATTTTAGGCTAGAAACATTTTGGTTTGGAAAAGCAGATACCAGCTTCCTGAACCTAATAAATCATATTGTATCTATTTTTTTTTTTTCAAATCCTTCCCTCAAGAATTTTGCTAGAACTGGACAGTTTGTTTTCTCACATCTCACGTTAACCACTTATGACACCCCTCAAAATTTATAGCTGTTTTCTCCATCAACTAAGTTCTTCCTGTTTTATTTTTGATGTTTTCTGAGTTTATCTCCTCTCAATCCTCGAAGGTTGAATAACAGGCCTTAAATTTTTCAGTTCAGAATTATAGAATATCTTGAGTTGAAAGGGATCCTTGAGGATCATCAAGTCCAACTCCCTGCTCCTCACAGGACTACCTAAAATTAAACCATATGACCAAGGGCATTGTCATACACTCCTTGAACTCTGACTGGCTTAGGGTCATGACTCCTCCCCTGGGGATCCTTAGTGACTGACCTTAGTGAAGAACTTTTTTCTAGTGTCCAGTGTGAACTTCTCTGATGCAGCTTCATACCAAACTCCATACCAAGGTCTTAGACTATCTGAGAATTATTAAAATAAAGATATCTGGAAAAATCTGCATGTAGTGAGAGAAGCTAGGAAGTCTTTTGACTGGACCTTTAGCTATTGCTCTCTTTATATATGAGCAGAAGAAATAGGTAAAAGGTTCTTTATGATATCTGCAAAAGCTGTTCTAATCCAGGGTCATTTAGGACTTCTCCTGATTTCCAGCTACCAGGGAGTTTTATGAGGTGATCTGGCAGTCTGCATCAAACAGCTGTTCAGGCAGTTTTACTGTGCAGAATAAGTAGATCCTATGCATGAGTAGCTTTTCTGACTCATGGCTCAACCAGCAAGGAAAAGATTTGTATAAGAAGGAATAAACTGCAATTTCACAAAGTCTCAAATCTTTGATAAGAGAGGAAAGAGTCTCTCCAGTTCTCTGTTTCAAAACTGGAAATAACTACAGATAAAGTCTGATGAAAAAGACTGGCATTGTGATGTTATCAGCCCATCAACATGCCTCTTGTCTCCCTGATGACCTCATTCAGTATGGAGAATGTATAAACTAAAATGGTATCACCATGATATGTTTCCAATGACTCATAAATGAACCCAAGCATGGTGAGGTGCTTTAACAGGTGAGGAGTACGTGGTCTTGGGAAGCCTGATTAAATTGAATGTGAATTATTTGTCCTTACTGCACTCCATTTATAAAGATGCCCCAGGTATAACAGGACCTGTACATGAGAAATGGTTCTCTGACTGCTTTCCAAGTCTTTCTGTTCAGCCTTTGGGCAAGATATTAAAAGGGGTCCCAGAAGTCTTCCACACTAGCAGTGTGCTGCAGTCAACAGTCAGTAGTAATGACTGTGCTTGTTCTCAGCATTTCAGGCTTCAGCATCTGGTTTAAATAGCTAAAAAGATACCAAATGACTGCCATAAGTTTTGTGAAGTATCCTAAAAATTCAACTGTAAAGCAGCTGTTAAAGTTAGATACTACATTTACTTAACTGAGTAGCCTGGACAATGCCGTAATTTGACAAATGCTTGTGATAGTGGTTATAGAACTGAAATGCTTTCACATGCAGAACAAAGTGTCTTTTCAAGTGTGTTTTCGGGCCTCCATTTTTTACAAGAGTCTACACTTATTTCAAAGCAAATGGATACATCATCAGATCAGACAGACTGAGCATCTTGTGTACAAATATAGCTGAAAATGTTGATCTAGTCAAGTGATTTTTCTCAGCTTTAGAGTTTCACCAGTTTTCAGGGGGGTCACACATCCCTAGAGAGCAAACAGACACCTGAGAATACACTCATTTTTCTTGGTGATCTTCCCAGGATGGCTGACAGTGTCCAGAGACAACTCCTCCTCTCTGCTAGTAACCATCATTGTGAACAAAAACCTTCCAAAGTGCAAGATCACCCAGAGCTACATTGTACCCTAATAACTTCTAAACAAATGTAAATAGAGATAACTTGTAGTAAAAGCACCACATGGTACACAGATTAATACTGACGTAGTATATGTGCATGCACATAACTGTGAATTAAATTGGCAATAGAAAACTTTAGAAGGAAAAAATCCCCAAATTCTGAAATACATCATTCTTCCTCTGAAAAAATACACCAAAACAAACGAGTAATATCTACAGAAAGAGCAGAAGAGATAAGTGCTGTAGCATCAAAGAGTGCATAAAATAGGTGCATATTTTGCTACAGTACATTAGGATGCTCCAAAACCAAATTCTAGACATTCCATATGTGGGAAAGGGGGAAACAATAAAAAAAAATTGCCACAATTTTATTATAGACACTTAAAGTCAATACTTCTTACAAACTGAAAAACTGATTTAGTATTCCTCCTCACAGACTTTAAACTGCATTTTTCATGTCTGATTATTCAGAATTGCAGCACAATAGTACAGTATAAATAATTTGGGCTTTTGGGGCTTTTTTTTTCCCTCAAGCACTGCAGAGGGTCAGGTACACACATCACTATCATGTAGCTAGAACATCTGAATAACCAGATAACTGAGGCAGTATGGAGAGCAGTTCTCCATCCTTTCATCCCTGTAGACAGTATTTGTCCCTTTGATCCCTGAGCAGATCAAACAAAATCCACTAATCAATTATTTCCTTTTTTGTCTTTCAGATGCTGCCACAGGCCTTCAGATACTGATGGCTAAGTACTTCAGGAATATTTTATTTGTTTACTTTTGTAAAACAAATGTTTACCACAAAGGAATATTTTTCTAATCTTATTATTTTTTCCACCATCCAAAGCCATACATTGAAATATTCATACGGAAAATATATGTGAAAGCTTTTTAGTATTAATTGTTTTGAATATAAATTTTGCAAACATATGGGAAACTTGTGGTGAGAAAGTGGATTTCTTACTCTGAAATTTTTCAAAACTGATGAAAATTGGGCTTGAGAGAACCTTCACTCTCACTTACAAAAGTCCAGAGGGTTAGGCTTGAATGGACTGTTTGAGGGACAGCAGGACAGTTACAGTGCTACTGTAACTCAGAGTTTTAACAGGAATATAGGAATAGCATGCATGAAAATTATAATAAAAATTAGTGACTTCATCTGCCCACTTTTCTGCGGCATTTAAAGTGTCTGAGGGACTGACAACCTGAGGGGCCAGTTCAGCACATGGCTACAACCTATGCTGTGGTTTCTTCCATGTGCTATTGTGTCCATCTCAGAGCATCAGTCATCTTCAGATTCTGACACTGTAGGACTCCTCAGCCTAATCTAAACCCCTTTACTAAAACTCCGATATGTCTATTACAATTCCCACTGCCTCACATTTGTTTGTTTTTATTGGTGCTGCAGTCAAAGCCACAAAGGTTCCTCTTCAACTACTAAATCAGAAAATGATGATCTGAAAGATTCAGTCCTGAGAAGGCCCATAGGACATTTAGTGATAACAATATCTCAGGAAATTTAAGCTTAAGCTTAAAAGCTTTATTGGTAATTAAAGATAATAAACACTTACATGCATGACATACCATCCCATTTTGTTCTGTTGGAAGTTTGTGAGACGAGAAACATAATTTCTTTAGACTTTGAGCAGCAGAGATCACAAAGAAAGAAGAAAATTCAATAAAGAAGGAAGAGCCACTGAGTTATTGCCCCGCAATCTTCAGGGTGAGAAAGGATACACATTAAGCATGGGAGAAGTCTGGGCAAAAGGGGAGGAGCTCTGAGTTGGAAGTACAACAGTGGACCTGGGATGACAATAACCTGACAGCTAAAGAGGTTACTCACCATGTGAGGACTGAGAGAAGGTTGGAAGTTGTTGTAGGTGGATGTCAAAGAAACACTAATATTAAGGGTTAAAAGGAAAAGTTACACAACAAACTAAATAAAAGCTCGAGCAACATATTAGAGGAATCATTTAAAAGTAGTGGAAGGAGGAAGAAAAGAGAAGGGATGCAGTGGAAAAACAAAATGAGGAAAAAATGTACAAATAATGTTTATTTTTAACAAAAAAAAAAAAGGTTTTATCCAAAAAGAATGGGGATTGCCATTCTTTACTATTACCATTCTAACACATCTTTGGAAAAATTTCCATTAAGCTTCTGATTTTTGGACTTCTTTGAAACACTTTTAGAGTGTATGGAGATTATTTAGCAAGTAAAGTTTACCCTAGTAAAGTCTATCTCAGCTATTTTCCACATATTTATTTCTTAAAATTCTGCACACCTTGATATGATAACAAGAGAATAGCAAAAGCAATTATTCATTGTGATAATAACAAACAATTATTCATTGTGAATAGGGTAACTAAACCTTTCAAAGCAATAGCACAGAAGAGGGCCTGCAGATATTGTTTAACTCTTAGATTTTTTTTAGTTATCAAGGAATTGAAATTAACCACCAGGGTGGAATTAATTGAACTGCAAAATGCTTTAGTTTAGGAAGGCCTGATGGAGGCTATATAGTCTAATCATCTGCTCAAGGGAGGATTGAGAGTTCAATGGTAAATCAGATTTCTCAGGACTCATACAGCCAGGTTTTGAAAATCTGCAAGAGTACAGATACTAAAACTTCTCATCTGTCACTTTCAAATAAAATATGAGTTTGTCAAGCTCCTAGAGATGCCTTAAACAACTTTAGATGTTAAAATGTTAGATTTTGGATTCAGCTGTCAAAATTCACCCAGAGGATCCTTTATCCCTACACCAACTGTCTAATATAGATGGAATTTTTTTCCTTTCTGTGGGTACCTCCCTGGCACAAAAAAGATCCCAGAATAGTTTATGTGAGAAAATTAACCTTTAGAAAGCTAAAGTTATATAAGATGACCTTAATTATGATGTTCAGGCTTGAGCTCATTACAGCTTCCACTTATATGGGGGCCTTTCCAGTATTCTATATTATTCATGGAATACTAGCATTGATTCAAAATGGAAATTCTTTTGGAGAGAATCTTGTGCATGGTAGTGACAACTCCATGCATGAGAGAAAGCCTAAACCTAGAAGAAAATTATGGGAAGTGGGGAAATGATTTGACGATGTATTTTCTAATGAAGGAGAAATGGATTGCATAAATTAGACGCAATTTTATCACAGAGAGATTAAAGGAATTAAGAATTTGAGAAAACTCAGCTGAGACACAGCATTGCCCTGGCACTATGCTAGAACTTTATAATTCCATATGAATAAAGAGAGAGGCAGCAATATAGGTCATGGACATAGCTGTCTAGCTGGCTAGTGCAGAAACTCAGACCATTAGAAAAAGAGTCCAAACAATCCTTTGATGAGGAATTACTGGGTTTACTTGGACCAGCATTTTCCCACTTGCAAGACCTGTAGATTAATTTAGATTAAGCTCTCCAAAAATGCCTGCAGGCTCCAGTAGGCACCTATCACTCTGATAAAGGTTTTTGCTTAAAACACTTAGATATCATGGTGTCATCGCACAACTGCCAGAGCCAGAACCCATGGTGAGATATCCATGTATACCAGATATCACCTGAGAAGGTGTAGGCTAATTAGAGTCAGAGCTGTGAAGAGAGTGAAGAGTTTGACTGGGTGAAAGGAGAAGTAAATTCTCTTGGTGGAACATAGGGAAAGGCACACTGTAATAGTATGTCTTATACTTGTAATAGGAGGAGGATATCTTCAATGGCAAGGAAAAAAATCCCAGCAAACAAACTATAGGATTTGCACACATTTCAATTAAAGAAGCCCTTCATCTCATTTATTGACATTTGTTCATTAAACCTCAGCATATCTATTGTGCATTTTCATTTTCCAGATAAATGGGCTGAATCTAAAAGACAAATAAAAGTCCACAAAAAAAGAAGTTACAAGACTCTAGTGAAAGATTTGGGTGACTATCATATTTTATTTTATTAGTTATTGATCATATTTCCTTTTGAGTTTCAAAAATTCATCTGTAATCCCTATGGGACAAGACGCAACTTTAACTGTGTGTAACTGGCAGGATTTTGTCACCAAACATTTGAAAATATTACATATTCTCAGCATTGCTTCTCCTTTGTCTAAACCAAGCCCAATTTCTGCTGTAAACATGTGACATTTATGACAGTTCTTAGTTATTAGCTATGTCTTTAACAAATACTTCTTTTAAAATTATTCCATCATATCAGCTACCTGAAAGATTAATAAACTTCGCAATGCTTGGAAGCATTTTCTGTTTTCCACACTGTTTATATATATGAATCAGACAAAAGTAAACCCCTGCTTCTTCTTCCCTTGCTTCTCTCCCTGCAGTTATTTAGAAGTCCAGTTCATATATTGTGTCCTACTTTGATAAGAAAGAAATACTATTGATATTTTTTATTTCAGTTTGATAAAAAGCATGTTTGTTTTCGTTCATAGATTTAAAGCCCCAAAATGGACCAGTACCGTAAATAAAACATGCAATCTCATTTTAAAAATTTATTACAAGGAATTTTGTTTATGATTTCATGTTCTCCAGTAATAATTAATTGGAGGTCTTCACTGGTCCCCACAGACTAACTATCATTCAAAATGCACTAAAGGATGATCAACACACAGCAGCACATCTTCAGCAGTGAAAGTAACCATATGTATTTTTACTACCAGTTTAACATAAATTTTAAACAAGTAATTTTACAGTGTATGTGTTTTGCAAACACAGCCCAAAAAATAGCTAATTTGCCAGTTTCTAAGAGTTTGAAGATTTTTATTGAAGTTACAAGGATCACTAAATACTCGAATGAGAATGCTTTGTACTTTTACAGAGACTTTCATTGGAGCTTTTGGAAAAGCTTTAAAACTGAGCTGATTAATTAACAATAATTATGTTCAATAACATATTGAAAGAAAGTAATTTTTTTATACTGCATTATTTTTACTGCATTTAAAACAGCAATACAATGAAGGCAAAATGAGAAACAGAGTAGTTTTACCTCTACTGAACAGAGAAGAAATTTATCCAGAGTGTATGGCCACCATATACTTCATCTCTCACGCGAAATCCCAGACTAATGCAGAGACCTTACTACCCTCTCTTACTGCAGAACAGTTCCTGCATGAAGAAGATTATCAAAGTCAGGGAGCCTAAAGCAAACACTAAGGGCTATTCTGCACGTACAAATCAGACCTCACTTTGATTTTCACATATTCTAGATGTGGTTTTTATTAGCAATTTGAATATAGTACAGAAAAATAGAACACAAAAGGTATCTTGGCATCCTGAGTCTCTCCTTTCCAAATCGAGCTGTTTATTGATGGAAAAAATCCTTTCATCAACCTGTATTTCTAACTTTTCATGCCGTTGCCTAGCTCCTATTTATGCAAATTCTTGAATTTTCCCAAATCAGTCATATAATTCCCTACATGCTTTTTACATTTTAAATAATTTCTTTGTTATTTGGTCTAAAACTTTCTCTAAAGTTTTCATGCTCTCTTTCATAATCTTTTTGAATGTTTCCTCAGTTTTCTGTTTATGCTGAAGTGCATGGACCGGTCACAGCATGCCTGGTCAGCATGTCACACCAACGATATTTTGAAATTATGAAATGTTGAATAGTATTCTCTTTATTTCACTGATAAACCTGAACTTATGTTTATGTTTTAAAATGTTCAATCCCTTAGGCAGACCAGTGCTTTAACAAAATAAAATTCCTCCTAATAATTTCTGCCTTCACTCATTTCACAGGTGTTCTAAATGGAGAATCAGAGAACAGCTGAGGTGTTTTCTGATACCCATCCTGCTCAGAGCAGGGTCAATTACAGCAGGGTTATGTCCAATTCTGTTCTGAACTTCTCCAAGGACAAAGACTCCACAATTCCTCTGGGCAACCTGCTGCAAACAATCTCATTTTTAAAAACAAAAAATTCCAAGCGAACCTGGTCAACCAAACATTAATTTGTCTTGTGTTGAATTTCCTTGATTTCAGGAAAGACTAACAAAGGAAAACAGATCACACCTTTTTTTTCTCCTATACCTCTGATGAGGAACATTTGCTGCACACTAGCCTGTAACATTATGCCAATTTCTATAGAAAGCAAGAAGAATATTTCAGCAACACTAGCATATTCTCTGCCTAGCATGACTGAGATTGAGTCATGACCTAAAGAACTACAAAGAGAACATATGATTATATTAAACAGAGTCATCTGAGTGTGAAGTATTTGTATTTTCATAGTACATACTGTGTGTTTCACTAAAGGGTCAGAGAGTTCTTGCAACGATTAAATGGTGTATTCTTAATATCAGCATTTCCCTTCTGCAACTACTTTGTATGGCTGACTAAAGCAAAGGTTCAGCACTTCACTAGGAAAAGGATTTGACCCACTGACAAGAAAGAAAATGAAACGAAAAATAACAAAACATAGGACACAAGTCTAAAAAGCTCTTCATCTTTGAAAAAGCCTTAATTAGCTCACTGAAGTCTGTGCCGTACACCATAGAGCTCCTAATGACTGGCTTGTGGAGCAAACTCCTGCAATTTATTCAGGTTAACCACAGTTTTAAACACATGGTATTTATTTAGCTAAGATTAACTCTATTTTGCAGAAGTGCCAACATTAAGAAAATGCGTTTTCCTAATGAAATAGTCTATGATCCCATTCCTATTTTGCTGCTGCTTATTCCACCTTGTTTTTAACAAAGGAAAGAAGCTTCCATTATTGGTTGGCTTAACCCCGCAAGGCACATAACCCTAAGTGTTTTTCAGGGTGGGAGCTGGTCATTGATTCTAATGAGACACCCGCTTATTTCAGTACTAGGGAATTTAAACCAAGAACAGAAATGTAAATTTCTAGCAGTGCCTTGAATGTGCAACAGCCTTGACCCCCTCTCTCAGGGCATCATGTTCCATTCATTCCTTACCCCTTGTGCTTATAGTTTTAAAGATATGATTTTAGTTGTTAGTGCTAATTGAGAAAATAGCCTCTGCTCATCAGTACTAACCCTCTAGAACAAGATGCAGTATAATGTATTTGTATATCTTATGGCTGTTACACATCCACGTCATCCCTGCAGGACCTGTGTATTGTGAATTTGAGGTGTGAGTTTATGAGCGAAAAGCTGTCATCTTCATATGCCAGGCCCGTCATTTTTAAATTTATTAATCCTTGTTAATTTTAAACCTTTCCTCTCCATGCTTCTAAACCAAGCTGCTTGTTAAACAGAAGCAGAAAATTGAGTCATTGACAAATCTATAATTTATTATACAAAAATTAAATATTTGATTTGTTATGTAACTTATTGGCTAATTTAGTGATTATCTTATGAGATATACAACATTTGATTTTTACCACACATGTACATTTAGAAATTAAACCAAATCCTGTAAAACTTAAGGATGGTCTGCATGGAGTACATCAACTCTGCACTGCAACAGATTTTGCTCATTAATGACTAATTACACTCCATTTTAAGAACTGGAATAATTTAATTATTTAAGAATCTTGCAATACATTCACTACAAAGCAGTGATATCCGTAATTCCAATTTTGTATTATCTTTGAAGTTTATGCAGTTAGAAAAAAATATTACAGTGAAATAAATGAAAATATATTGTTAAGAAGACTCTACTCACCCTAATAGTGCCTCTAACCCTTCCTTTCCTCCATCCAAAAAGCATTTTCTTTCATTAATTTTATTTAGTCCATTGCTGCCTGCTGACAAGCAGTGAATGTCCAACAAGAAGCTCTGGGAATGTGGACATACATCATGTAGTCTGTTTATTCACAGCGAATTAATAGAACGCTCTATAAAGTTCTTTTAAAAATGCATGCAAGACAATGTGAAAAGCTTAACACTCTTCAGTTTTGCTGCACAAATGTAGGCAAATCCAATTTTATTAGTCACATTTACCTTTTCAAAATTTATGATCTTTGTCTTTTAAGCTTGTAATGGATTTTCAGAATCTTTCTAATTCTTGTTTATAAGTATCTTGCCTGAAAAACAATATAACATTCAAGTATCAGGATGGCTGGCTGCAGACCTCTATAGGCTATTTTGTGGTCAGAAAGATGGCATATTATTCTGGAACATCAGATGTCCAAAATGCACTGCTCTGGAGACTGACAATGTGGCTAGAATATTATACAATATTAATCTAAAAGTGCAGACAGAGTGGCAGACATTCACTTGCATTTCAAAATGTTAACCACATAATTGTACAGGAGGGATTCCTAAGGGCATCTTTCCATTTAAGAATATTGCAGCAGATTTTGACGCTTCTGTTCACTCCCTAATGCAACTCATGCAGGTCTCAAACCCAGAAAATACAGTTCGGTGTTTTAAGTTCAGAGGTACGTCCACACACTGCAGAGCAGGTTAGCTACACATTGTTCACAATTCAATAGAAATTTCACTAACTATACAGCAGAGATCTACATACTTTTAACCTAAGCATCCACTTGTAGGATTGTTTTAGTCAGAGATGTTTTGGCTGGGATCTTCAAAAAGCCCTGACCAGCAACGACAAGATGCTAAACATGAAAGTTTTCCCACATTCCTAATTGATTTTTACCTTTCTTGTCAGAATATTCTCCTGTGCTAGAAAGGTCACCAGACACAAGGGCAAAATACAGTTCCATCCTGATTTTCCTACTCAGTCATCTTTCCCATAGCATTACTGCTGCTGACACATAGGATCACTTAATCACTAACACCTTTGGCCAAACACACCAGCAGTGGCACACTGAGGCTTTACAAAGCTTTTTTAACTTTGATTGGTCATGACAGCTCCTAATAAAACAAAGAAGTGCTATTTCATTTTGAAGGACAGCCAGCATGAGTATGCTGTGGCAATATTTACCTTCTTCCCACACAGGCTTCATAAAGCCATTTTAAGCCCAGGTAGCTCCACTGATTATGTGGGGTCCTGCTGAAGTCGCAACCAAAACTTTCTGCAATTTGAATTTGAAAACAAAATAAACATATTCAGACTGGGTGATAGAGATGAAATTTTTTAGTGACTTGCTGGTGATGATGGCCATAAAGGTGTCCAGAAATCAAATGCAATAAGTAAACAGACCTCTGTAAAAAAGACCTGTCAGTTCTGTTTTACCCCACATGCCTCTTCCTTCTTGTTCCCTTATTGAAATAAAATACTCTTATGCCTTTTACTCCTTTACCTTGCTTAGGTCCTTTACTCTCTGTTTTTAAATGACCCTAATCTAAAATAATGTCTATTATAAAAAACTTTAAGTACTGTCTTTTTAAGTTATTTCAGTTAAATACCTTTAAAAAGAAAATACTTACTGCATTGTACAGATACATTCAGCATTTCTGCCAATCCCTTACTATCAAATCCTTTTACAGTTCTTTGTTGTGAAACTAACTATAGTGTTACATTGTCTGTCCTTACACACATTACTGCTGGATAAAGCCCTTGGTTCCCTAGACTAAATCTGTGCTGTTCCCTGCCCTGGTTTCTCAATGCTATCTCATTGCAGCAGCTCACATTGAAAGCGTGCTATTCCCACACCCACCAACACAGCTCTTGGGATAAGAACTGCACCATTGATACAGCGTGTATTCTTTTCCACAGGTTCCCACCAGCATGTTGCTAACAATTTCCTGGGCCTTATCAAAAAAAAAAAAAAAAAAAAAAAAAAAAAAAAAAGAAAAGAAAGAAGCTGAAAAAAGCCTTTGAAAAGTGAAAACAAAGAATCAGACTCTATTGTTGTTCTACTTTTACTGCCCTAATCTGTTTTCCATCATACTACATGTAAAGACTACAAACATCACCTGATACAGATACCCCAATCAACAATTTACCATGGACAGTTATTGTTTGGTATCTGTAATCTTTCATCCCAGTATTTGTGGCTTTCAAATCATCCTTTTCATTCCCTTTTAGCAACCTGAATTGAGTTGAACCTCATCCCTCTGCCTCCCCCAAAAGAACCTTTTGCTTGTCAACAGGAATAACAACTGAGTCAGTTGCAAACTTTGGACTTGATTCCTGCAGGCACAACATACAGATCACAAGCATTTGCTACGGAAATTACTCAGAAACAAAGTGTGGAGCACGCCACTTCGATTAAGTGTACAACTGGGATCCCTTACTTCTCAGCGTGAGCCCTTTCCCCTGTGCAAAACCAAGGGCTTCTCAATCACACAAGAAAAATACTGGTAAATGGGCAGGGGAGCATGAGGAGGAAGTAGGGTGGGGGAAAGGATGATGTTGCCCCTATTGCAGAATTTATTTTTTTTTTTAAGTATGAGTTTTTCTTTTCTTTTCCTCTGTCCCCTTCCACCCCTGAAAAAAATCCCTGTAAAAAGCAAGCTCACCCCAGGAGATATTTTGTGGTTCAGCCATCCTTCACAAGCCTTAATTTCGTTATTCAATACATCAGACAACTCAGATCAGAAAGTGATATAAAGAAGTAATAACATGCACAGTAGTGCCTCAGGAAACACCGGTCATTTTCTTGCAAAGAAAGTGGTAGGTAATGTGCTTTAAACCAAGGACTTTCTAGCTCAGTTACTGAGACTGACGCAGACGTGCTAAGCAAGCACAGCAAATTTAACTGCACTCTCTCAGCCTACATGTGTTCATTCACAAAGCTAACAACAAATTGTTTATTCACTCCTCATGATGGTTATCTTGTATCTCACTGCTGGGAGACAAAGCCATTGTGATAATTTGCTTATCCCTAAACAGACTGAAGGGAAAAATGAAAAGTTTAGATGAGAATACTAAAATTTTCAGACTTTACCACTGAAATTCTAGATCACATAACTCTCAACATTTTTAACAGAACTGCATTAACTTACTATGAAATCAAAACCAAAACCTTGTGCTCTTTTAGTTGTACAATTAGAACTAAAAATGTTATTGAATGATAGGGTTTTTTTCTAACAGTGATGGAATTTGGGAATACATAAATTCTAGTACAACCCATGTTCTTTTCTTCCTTGGATTTTGTGGGGAATCTTCCGTAGGACATTTTTAAGGGAAAAAATTAAAAAACGGAATTTCTTTTAATGAGCAAGTTTTGTCATATTTTGTGTACTTTTCCACTCAAATACAGGTGTGTGCCCACACAGACTAAAAGCATGTATAACATTTGAGTCATGGATTGTTCACAAGAGGTTTGCTTAATCTATTTACTGCTCATTGTTAATGCTTTTAAACAACTACAGAAGTTATGGAGATAAATTTGTTTCTCTCTGTTTAGAATGATGAAACATTTGGGAAAGATTCTTAAGCTCCCACTGCCAGTTTTAATTTGTCTTAGGTTTCCACTCGCTTTGACACCATTCAAATTTTGAAGAGAAGCAATTTTATATCTGAAGGTCAAACAGCACCATTGTCAAAAGGGAATGGATGATAGGGTTAATGAGGGAAAGACAAGAAATTAAGTCTCTTTATTCCTCTCCCCATTAAACACTAAACTTTCAAGAAAGAGAAGAGAAAACAGAAGTGACGGATGCAGTTATGGGCTACTTTTGCTATAGAGACTAAAAAGTGATAAAAGAAAAATATTTATATTTCTATGGCAGAAATCTTATCAGAAAATTGTAAAAGTATTAAGTAGGCATATAAAACATGGCATTATTATACTAGTAATATAAGGCTTATAAGTAGGCTTCTACAGTACTTCTATATCCCATTCCCAATAACAGAATCATATAAATTAGTTGATCAAAAAGCCAAAAATTTATTCTCACAGTATTTTCTAGTTCAATTTTTTTCTTCCCATAATTATTTTTACCAGAGGAGATGCAATACTGTAAATTTTTAATCTAAATAGGTGATTCATAAAAAAGGCAAAAACTACATGTTTGGCAGGTCACATAACAGCTGTGCACATTTGTGTGCTAAGCCACACTTTGGGGTGCTTGTGTGTGTGCATTTATGTTGTGAACAGGAACAAGTGACAGGAGAGGACTTTGTGGGGTGAGGCTCTTGGGGTACAAACTCTTTTGCCATGCTTTGCTCTGCATGCATCCTGAAACCTCTCTCGGAGTGGCAGAGCACTGACACCTGCATCTTGCTGCTGGTCCTCATGTGCCCCACGCCCCTGAGCAGCCCTGGCCCATGGGCTCTTCAGGAGTGCAGAATTCTGCAGAGTGTTCAGGCAGCACCCCCTCAGACTGGTTCCAAATGGAGAAGTGCAAGCCACAGGACACCTGGCTGATGCTCTCCCTAAGAGGATGGGACCTGCTAGGCCTGTTTGACAGCCAAATGCTCAGATGCTGCTGACTGCTCTTGCCAGGCTGATGTGACTTTTTTCTGCTTCCAGTGCTTTCTAAGCTTTTTGTGAAACTACTGTCTGTTCCTGCACCTTCCTCAGTGCTACAATTTCCGTCTGTAAGAATTTTTCAAACTCACCTCTTCAGCATTGCTTGCTGATCCTGCTCCTGTTTGAGATGCAACATTCAGCTTGAATGTTTCTTTTAGTCAGTTCTGTGAATACCATTTATTAAGCAAAACTTTCTCTTTACAGATAGAGTTCTTTTCCTTCCAACACTGGAGAATACAAAGGGGGAAAGACCCTATTTCTTGTAACAAAACATTTGTAGAAACAAACTAAAGTTCAAAAAATTGTCAAGACTTATTACTAAACAAATATTTTTAATATTCCAGACAATCTGAATAGAGAGAAAAAGGCAAGCCACACTCAGTTATTAAGAATGCTCCGTGTCATATTTGATTGACATACTTTAACAATAAAATCTACATCCAAACAACCTGAAAACATTTCAAATTACTTAAATGAAAAGTAGAAAATAGACGTACAATGTCAATGTGTTTAAAGGCTAAGACAAAATGAGTGAAAGGATTACAACTGAATGCAAAGTTAAGTTGTTGCATTAAGAATGATTCAAATAACAAAGGGTGTACTAAAATTCCGGCAGTTAAGGTGGCATATGGCAAGACTATGCCTTTGCAACAAGTCCTTTGAGCCCATGAGTTAAAATACTTTGGAAATTACTGCAGTATGCATCCCAGCTTCCTGTTTTATGTGAAGAGAATTTCCCTTGAAATACCTGAAGCTGGTATGACATGCAGCCCTGGAATACCAGGCAAAGATACTTGTCATTCACTGACTCCCTGTACCTGTGTTTTCATAAGGAGATAGATCAGTCCCAGAGGCTCTACTCTCACTTCCACACAGGCAGGCATGGATTTAAGATGCACATAACCAAAACAGTCACTCAAAACCCTGTATCAAACCATGCTACAGTTCCCAAGAGAGCGGAAGGTAGAAATGCAGACCAGCCCTGTGTAATAAATTCATCAGTGACACAGCCAGTGGGATTGGTGTGCCCAGCAGATTTACAGGTAACTCCAGGATGAGCAGCTGAGAGAGGACATAATTCAGAGGGACCTGAACAAGTTTAGGAAGTGAACCCTTGGGAACCTCATAAAGTTCAAAAATGGCCAAATCAAAGGTCTTGCACCTGGTTCAGGGCAATCCCTGGTATCAAGACAGGCTGAGAACATTCTTGTAGAGACAGACTTGGAACACCGGTGGGTGAAAAGCTGGACGTTTGCTGGCAATGTGCACTCACAGCCCAGAGAACCAACCATGCTGGGCTGCACCCAGAGCCCGTGGGCAGCAGGACAGGGAGGGGATTCTGCCCCTCTGCTCTGCTCTGGTGAGACCCCACCTGCAGAGCTGCATCCAGCTCTGGGGTCCCAGCACAGCAAGGACATGGAGCTGCTGGAGTGAGTGCAGAGGAGGCCACAAAGACAATCAGAGGGATGGAGCACCTCTCCTGTGAGGAAAGGCTGAGAATGTTGATATACTTTTTTACTTGATAAAGTAAAAATGGTGGGGTGACCTTTTTGTGGTCTCCCAGTACCTGAAGAGGGGTTATAAGAAATATGGGGACAGCCTTTTGGGTAGGGCCTGTTGTGACAGGACAGGGTTAATGGTTTTAAACTGAAAGAGGAAAGATTCAGACCAGACACAAAGAATAAATGTTTTACTCTGAGGGTGGTGTAACAAGGAGAGAGCTGGTAGATGCCTCATCCCTGGAAATACTCAGGGGCAGGTAGGATAGGACCCTGAGCAACCTGCTCTACTTGAAAATGTCCCTGCTCATCTTAAGGGGCTTGGACTAGAACCTTTAAAGCTCCCTTGAAACCCAAACCAATCTGTGTTTCTGTGAAATGTTGAATGAATGCACCCTTTTCAACAGATGCTATGTTATTAACTCACAACCATCGCCATTCACTTTCTTTTTTCTCCTCTCTTTTTAACCAATTCCCTTCATAATTTTTTCCCCTTTTCCCTCCTAATGCTTTTCTTTTTTGGGAGAATCTCTGTGTTATAGATAAGGCAAATAAAAATGGAAGAGCTATTAATTCATTTTATGAAAAAAATATTTTTCTCAGCACTAAAGAAATGGAAATGCCTAAGGTACTAAAGTAGTAGATTTATGGTAAATAGTGATACATTAATTTAAGTGTTCTATAAATTGATGAAATGGCATGACCCTGAACTTTCTGGTTCAAGTTCATCTCTAGTATAATTCTACTTGATCCAAAATAGAGTTGCAAGAATGAAAATGACACTCTAGTCTTGATTAATTTTAAGCACCATGTACTCAAAAAGATACATTTTTGTTTCATAAGCCTTTTCTGAACATAACTCTTTAGCAGACACTGAGAAGCTTAAACACTAGTAAGGTGACAACTTTTTATGTGTAACAGCAGCAGCTAGAGCAGGACATCAACTTCTGCACAGAGGAGGAATTTAAAAATTAAAATATGTTGGTATTTGTTACTGTCATAAACGTTGTTGAACTACCCAGTATTTAAATTAATAATTTAAGTGTTTGCCTAATGAACTGGACTTGATTACATTAAGACATTCTCAATTAATTCTGACAGATCATCTCCTGAATTAGAATACAGAACCAAAATGGTTTATGCATTCCTGACCAAAGCGTTTACTGGCTGAATATTTCTTCAACTATTAAAAATAGCCCTGTTCTATAACAAAAATTCTTAAAAGGCAATGGGTGAAAAAGTCAGAAAAAATAGAAACCAAATAGGAAGCAAGGGTAGCAAATCCTCCTCTTAGCCATCCTGTCAGCTGGAAATTGGCAACTAAAGTAAGTAGAAGCAAGAAGTGACAAGTAGTGGAAGAGACATGCTACCTCTGGCAAATATTAAAAGTGAGTTAGGAGGTTAGAATTGTTCAATATATAAACTGTTATATCACTCAGGAAGATAGCTGGAAGTTTTGAAGAGAGAAAAAGAATAAGCCGCAGACCTCTGTCAGAATACAAGAAATCAATGCACAATTTTGCCTCAAACCAACAATTTAGTAAGATGTATTGAGCCTCAGAACTAGGGGCACTTTTTAAAAAAGAGTATTAGGCTAGCTCATCCTGTTCTTATTCTCTGCACTGGGTCAGGCTTTCGAGGTGCTTTAGGTATTGGACTGGACCTGTGAGATTTCACTGTGCTTCAGAGCAGTTTAGTGACCTCATTCAGGTCTTTCATTTTTTAAGTAATTAAAAACTTCCACTAGTCAGAGTTAGATTATCATACCATATGTTAATACTACTTTCTGTCTCATTCTCTTATTCATGCAACAGTTTATTTTTGGGCACTCTTGTGTTCTTTGGACAATCAAATTACTCTTTTGGGTTTACCCAGTTAAACATCAAATGTGTATAAAATGATTGGGTTGAGGAACTTAAAAGAAGAGAGACAATTACTCATCAGTCCTATCAGTGTCAGGAATGAACAAGCCAGAGACATGATGGTAGCTAAGAAGCCAAGTGTACACAGCTTTCGTTTTCTAGAAAAGTGTTTTTTTCAAAATTATTCCCTAACAATTATAGATTCAGGAAGGGCAGTTAGAGATATTTTATGGAAAAACAAAGTAGTGCATAGAGAAAATGATTACAATATCAGAAGACACTTTCTAGTCCTTAATTTAATATTATCTTTTTTACCAAATTTACAATTTAAGTACTGTCTTTCAGAGGGAGTAGACTCCTCATACCTCTGTTCAGTGTTTCACAAAAGTGTGTTTCTGTTGGTATTATGTCAATAAGGTGAGTCCTTCATAATCTTCATTGTAGATCATCTAATCTTGGGGAGGAGGACAAGAGAGAAAAACCAAAATTACACCCCTATCCTATTCTTAAACAATTTTTAGGAGGAAGGGAAAAATGGTGCTAAATGTTAAGCCACAACTGTCTTTCTAGTACCAGACAAGTAGCCATGTATTCACATACACATTTAAAAACTGAGATCGTGTATGGAGGTGGGGAAGTATGCTGGAGAACTTTCTGTTCAAGAACATGCCACCTCCTACTCACATTTTCTACATCATTCATCATGCCCAGCTCCAAGCTTATTGCAGGTTTGCAAAAAAATAAAATGAAGCTGTTCTCAGAGTTAATAATTTTCTCAGATATTTTCCCTTGCAGATCTCCATATCGGTGGCATTCAGTCAGAGATTTCTCTGTCAGTGCCATGCTGTTAATGTAGATAACTATCGTTCAACATCTGCTAAACCAGCCTTGGCAACCCATCTCCTAAAGCTGACATGCCTCACTACTGAGAGTCACACTAGCAGCCAGTTCATGGAGACAGTGACTAGGCCAAATTCAGCCCTGGTCTCATTTTATCTCACTAGGGAACCTGACACATGGTGTCTTATCTCTGGCAGACCAAGAAAGAGCAGCAGCGAGGCTTTGAGAGAGATATTTGGGTACTCAGAATTCTGTGGAGAATTCTACACGTCAGAGCAGAAGAGCTTCAAAGCATAAAAGGTGCAAAACATTTGTGACTTGCAGGAGGCCAGTTCAGAACTTTTAGCCTCTAGGCACTCCCTTACCACTGCTGAGATGTTCTCAGACTTTACTCTTTCTGCTTGTTTGTTTGGGCAAAGGCAAATTAATTCATACCTGGCCTTCACGTGCAATCTGGACTGGATGTACACATAATGATCCCTGACACAACAAGCAAAATTCATGTGTCCTGAAGAGTTTTTATCTGCACTTTTCTGTACAAGCAAAAAGGTGCTGTTGGGTTAGCAATGAATAGAACAAAAAAATCTCAATTCCCTAGTTTATTTTTTATCTTAATTAAATCAATTACAACATTTTTTTTCAGAAGAACTAAACCCCATTGTATTAAATAACATATTTTTCCTTTATTTTCCTCAATTTTTTAATATCTGAATTTCATACTTGATTCTTAGACTTATAGTCAAAAGTGCTGTACTATTCCTTGTATATTCCCCCCCCCATATTATAAAAATTTTGAGATATTTGTGGCATTTCCCATGAAAGAATGAGGAACTCCTAGATATCTAAACATAGTAACTTTCTGATTTAAAAAAAATTATAAACTATTACAATTATTTGCAGCAAGAAGAGTCACTAAAGATTTATAACACAGAAACACTGATGGTTAAGTCATATGAACAGAAATTAAATAAACAATACTGAAAGGTAAAGATTTATGCAAAAAAGAAGAACCACAAGTATAATCAGACAACAAGAATTCAATACTTCTAAAAGTGTAAGAAAAGCCATAAACATCACCACAGAAAATGGAAAATCTGGATATGTTTCAAAGAGAACTTTGACATATCTAGGGAAATACTATTCAAGTTTTATCACGACAGTTATTCAGTTTCCTAGAGAGCAACACAATACTTGATGCACCTTAACACAAAGCAAAATCAAAGACCAAGATATAGCACACAAAAATTAAAATTAAAAACACATTATTTCAAACTTAAAGTAGACAAATTTCATTGGTCGCATTCACATTGCTAGCATAAAATTAGGTAATGCAGACATAAATTAAAAAAGTATTCAACAACGGTTCAACAGGGGCAATTATTTACTTTTAGTTTAAATGTGAAATGTTTTTTTTTTTTTTTGTGAAATTATTGATACCTGGGGTTTAACTTTGGGGCTTCAACTAAAGGCTCAATGAAGTGTGTCTATTTCTTGCATCTTTTCCAATTTTTAATTTTTTCTTAAACACCCTGTAAGCACTTCATCACTTTGAGTTTTATCAAAACACTACTCTAATTCTTAATTTCACAGAAATTTAGCTGATGGGTAACACAATGAGATTAAAATAATGTTACTAGTACTGAGTAAAACTGCCAAATTACTGAGTCAAATTGTAAAACTAACTTTGAGTCATCATTTTTCCCATTTCTGTGGATTTGCTTATTTCTATTTTTAGTATTAACTATTCACTCATATAAAAGATAATATCTATTAATGGATTATGTTTATGATTAGAGAGTTAACATTAAGCACAACTATATAGCTCCACTTCATGTTTTCTTACTGCTTAACCATGTGAAGCATTAGGAGGCAGAGTTTGGCCACAAAACCATAAACAGTTTCAGTGGGAGTTTTACCTCAGCTAGCCCAGGTCCAGCAGTATGCGTGACCAGGGTTTTCAAAACATCGAGCACTCAATAGCTTCCAGCTGCACAGCTGGAAAAGTGGGAGATTAAAACAGGAGACAAACGAAAACAAGAACTCCTAATTATTGGTCACTTCGAAGTATCTGAGAAGTGAACTAGTGGATGCCTTGCACTTCTAAAAGTCTAGCTTGGTCTATTTGGAGCACAAAATACAGTGGTGAAAATGTGAAAATCAGCAGTGCTGACCAAGCACTTTCTATATAAATCTACCCAGCTAGATTTTCAGATAAGCAAGAATCAGGAATCAATAATAAACGAGACTTAGAATGTTCTTCTTGGACAGACTTTTTCATCCAATTTCACATTCTGTATACCCTCTAGCTTCCACATTTCAGGTGTGCAAAGAATGTAAAATCAGATCTCTGTTGTAAACTTCACAAATCATCCTCCCACACAATCAACCTATTGAAACCCTTTTAATATTCCACACTGACAACATCGTGCCCAATTCCTCTCCCACCCAACTGGTTTTTGCTTCATTAATTACAAAGGTATTTTCAAAAGCCAGTGCAATACTGAAAATTAATATAAACAATTTCCAAACGAGCACAGATAAAACTGAACTGGCAGTTTTCTTTTTCTATTTGTAAATTGAGTTCACCACATTATCCTAACTTGCAGAGCTGCCCTGAGTTTCCTCCTGAGTTTTAAACCTTTGATTTAGTTTTCTTATGTAGACTCAGCTTCATACTTATTTACAGGAAAGTGTGCTGTATTTCCATCTTCATTTGACTCCATTATCAGTTTAATTTATTTTCATAATGCTTTGCCAAAGCTACTATTTAAACACAATTTAGAAATTCTGTTTGACAGTTCCTTTCTGTTTGATATATGCATAACTCAAAAGCATAAAATGCTTGGCCATTTTTAAGCTTCCCTTAAAAATGTGATGACATCTAGACAGTATATTCTCATATATTCTCCACTACCCACTGCCACCTACTGCAAAATTAGGAGCAATGCAAATAGACCTACTTTTGAAAAACTGAAGTTGAATTGTAAATATAAACTTAAATGCTTAGTGTATAATCTATGCAGATATATGCAGCAATATATATGCATTATGGACTATTTTAGACCTGAACTCTGTAGAATAGTTAGAATAACAAATGGTTAAACAGTATTAGCTTAAATCTAAAAGCTAAATTGTTCCTCTGGACAGGTGTCACTTTTTTCCATACATAATTAGTGTACTGTTTCTAAAACATTTGTATAAATTGTTGGGTTTTGTTTTATGTTTATTTTTCAATTTAAAAGTTCTTTGAAGTAGTCAACCTTTTCATACCTCTTTAGGGTTTAATGCATTTGATCTCTAAAATGCAATTGCAAATATGAAACCACTCCAGCTAAGACAGAGGGCTTGCAAAACTACTCCAGCCTGATCTCTTCATCAGGTGAATTACTTCCTAGGACTTAATGCCAAATGCTATGTTGTGTAAGCACATATGTAATTTTAGGCTCATTTTTCATATCAAAGATACAAAAATAAAATTTGCTGGGAGTTAGCAATTTAAAATGCAATTTTTCTTTGTCAATATTCCAATGATAAGCTTTTAGAAGTATAGCAATGAATTTAGCACATTTATCTATGATGGTAATATAAGCTTATTTTCCTTGTAATACATTATATTAAATTGAAATTTAGTGGCAAAATGGATGTCCCTAATCCTCAAACCTATAAGTTGTGTTACATTCTGCATTTTCTTTACTCTTCAAAATCATGAAAAATTAATTGATTTTTAAGTTCAGTGATATTTCTTCCAGGTATAAAGACCTGACAGATTACTTTTCCATTTCTGGTCTTCATGTTAGAATATGCATAAGTTTTGACTTTCTGCAAAATATTATTTTTTGTTTTTAGCTACTTTTTCAGTGTAAAAATTTTAAGGGAGATTTTATCTTGCACATTTAAGAAAATTATATGCTCAGACATAACACTGGCAGAATAATTGTCAATCACATAAAAACTATCTGCATTAAAGCTGCTGCTTCTGTTTGACGCCTACATGACTACATCACCAGTACCTTGGGTAAGAAATAGCTGTAGACCAAAGATTCTTAACTATAAATTAGTACTAAAAATTCCTTTAACATAGAAGAAAAAATGTTTGTTTGCTTCCAGAACCTAATAGTTTTTGAAACAATGCTTGAAGGAATGAAAAGAGATTTGTTATAAAGACCTTTTCTGAGAGTTCATAGTTTCATGTTTGCTATTATTATAGATTCCTGTAGTTTAAAAAATAAGTAATAAGGCCACATCATCTTATATTCTTATCTATATTTTTATTAAATATTTTAAACCAAACATCTAATTATTCTAGCTGCAGTTTCCCCTTGGTCAAAATTTTTGTTTCGAAAGAAAGAAAAGAGTTTACTCTAAACATCAAATTTTCTTTTA
Organism: Bombycilla garrulus; assembly: GCA_013400315.1. Lineage (NCBI taxonomy): Eukaryota > Metazoa > Chordata > Aves > Passeriformes > Bombycillidae > Bombycilla > Bombycilla garrulus. The sequence goes on from VXBU01002214.1 coordinate 726,421, forward strand.
TTCAACAGCACAGAACTAGTAAAGATTACTAATAGATTTGAGCAATGTTTGACTACACTAACTTCAAAGAAACAAGAACATGTACACTAAATCTTAATCCCACCAGGCTCAATGAAAACTTTCCTCTTAACATCAAAGAAATCAGGATTTGGCCTTTGTGTCAACATTAACCCCTGTACCTCAGCCTTCCCACTGGACTTGGCACAGAGCAGTACTACTGCCTAATGCACCTGGTAAGTGTATAAGTTTTTGTGTTTCACACATCTGAAAATTGTAAGGATCATGCATGAGGACAGATTTTGTTTTTATTGAATGCATCAAGATAGTTTCCTTATTTTTTTTTTAATAATTTATTCTAATTTACAACACTTCATATGAAGCACCATGAACATAATACTGAGTTTAAATTTACACCAATATGTGACCACAATTCTCATGGGGCATCCAGAACTTCTCCAGGCAATCTGTTCCAGTGCTTCACCACCCTCACTATAAAGAATTTATATCTAATATCTAACCTAATTCCTCTGCTCTTTTCATGAAATTTGACCAGAAGGGCCAGAACCCAAGACTGTCTTCCTCTTTTTCTGCTTCCCATTCCCTCAGACATTTGTCTCAATCCAGGAGCCAAGACTTAATCTCTGGGGACATTGGCCTGTTCCCACACACCTTTCAGATTTTAATTGCAGCCATTTGATTCTATTACACTGCACCTTGGTAAGTGAATAACTCATGCAGGAGACTGTTGCAGGGGCAGATAAGGGAAGAACCCTTACTCTCACCCTATGAAGGGGTATCTTCCTTTCATGCATCACTTCCTGGCTGGTTACCCTCAATGACACCTGACATAACTAATTTTTTTTTCCCTAGCTGCTGCCATAGACTATGCCCAGTGTTTGACACCTCCTGAGTAGTCAGTGGTTGTGGAAAATAACTGGGGAAACTAAAGAACACCCTTATAAATGTGGATCAAGGGCTCTTTCTCCCTTTCTTTTTAAAATTACCATTCCGTTACCTAAATGAGGCCTACTGGAAAGCTGGGGAGAGACCCTTACAAGGAAGTGCAGCAACAGAACGAGGAGAAATGATTTTAAACTGAAAGAAGCTGGATTTAGATTAAATATTAGGAATTAACTCTTTACTGTGGGGGTGCTGAGGGCCTGGCACATGTTGCCCAGAGAAGTTGTAGATGCCCCATCCCTGGCAGTGCTCAAGGCCAGGTTGGATGGGGCTCTGAGTAACCTGGTCTAGTGGAAGGTGTCCCTGCCCATGGCAGCGTGGTTGCAATGAGACGATCTTTAAGATTCCTTCCAACACAAACCATTCTATATTTTTATAACTACAATTTAAATTTTCTTCCTACTTCCAAACACACCTCCTGTGTGTGGCATCCAGTTCTCCCCAGTTTGGATACTTAGTTCATCTATTTTTTCAAGCAAAGAGTCATTTTAAATCAAATTCCTATCCTGACTCAAAACTGATTTTTTCCCCCATGTTTGCCTTTTAAATTTGAATTTGTGTTTTACTGCTTTTTAATCATCTATGGATGAAAATGTTAAAATAAAATGTCTTGATGTATACTAGTTTAATTTAGATTCACATGAAATAAATTTTGAATTTGCAGTAACAAGTCTGCAAAACTGCAGAGATTTTGGTGTCAAGAGTATTATGGTAAACAGATTAACACACTATATAATATACTGGCACCTATGTCTATCCAGCTAATCATCTTCCCTTGACAGATGTTTAAACACAGTATTTTCATAAATTTACTTTAAAAAAAAGTTAATGTGCTTAAAGGATATAAACTACATGATAAAGACATCAAAGTATATAACCTTTTAAATATATTCCATGCAAAATTATCTTAAAAATATGGTGGAGTTTCAAATGTTGAATGACTGTGCTCACAGAAAGCTTTAAGTTAAAAATTAAGGTACAAACACAAGAAACAAAAACTTTTAGGCAACAAGCTAATTCAAACTATCAAATCATGTCAACAACCAGACAGCAGTAAGTTTCACTGCATTTATTCTGATTCTTGTTTACAGAGGTTTTGGCATTGCACTGAATTTTTCACTCCGCATTTTGGAGAACTTAATTTTGCATAAGACATGGCCACCCATGAGCACTGCAACACTGTTGTCTCAAGGGCCTCTTTTTCAATTCACAGAATAGAATTTATAATTCAAATTTATCTTCTGACATAGAGTTTTTAGAAAAGGCAAACTACAACTTTTAATAGCTAATACCCTTCTCCTCCAGGCTTATCTTGTCTGGGACTTGCCTCTCAGGGACTCAGACAAAGGAAAAGCCACTCTGCCCATTGAGGTTAGACAACATCTCACCTCTCCCTGAATGGGAAACTGAAGCTGAGTTCAGGTGCTCTTGATGGGCAAATGGGGTTTACGTTTGCGTTCTCCTCAGTTTCTGAAAAACTTCCAGAAAGACAAACAACAGTTTTATCAAAAAGCTCAAAAAGGTGGTATCTTCTGCTCCCTTGCAAAGAATAAAACATTTTATGGAACAGTGATACTTGAAAATATAAATGTATATATAGATAGTGAAATGTCCTATCTTTTGCAGTGTTATTTTTGATGAAAAAAGGTTTTACAGTCCTAGCTTTTAACTTCAGATACCTTATTTTGTAAATCTCTCATTCTACAATATATTGTTTGGTTTTTGTTTGTTTTGTTTTTCTTCTCTCTCTGTAGGCTAGTGTTACCTAGCCTTATTTATAAAGGCAACATTTTTTTCGTATTGTGCAATAAAAAGTTAGTATTTTAAAAGCATACACCACATAATTAAAAAATGCAGCGGTAGGAAATAGAGACTTATCATTTTTTTGTGTTTCACTTGTTTAAAGATTGACCATAGCATGGTTTGCTGTATTAATAAATATGTATTAGACTTTCTAGTGCTGCCATAATTTCCCTCTGACTTTCCATAGATCCATGTAACCGTTGTGATCACTGGGGATCACATTTGAGGTCTTTCTTCTCCTTTCTTCTTTGAGATCCCCCTCCACAGCCTTCAGAGTAACTGAATTGACCAGACAACAACTTGGCTTTAGGAAGAGCAAACTGAACACTGTATTTCAGATTCCTCTTTGCCTAGGTCATATCACAGGGAAAATATCAAGAGCAACTCTGAGTCAAAGTGGAAATACTAATAACAGACTCTCCATTCTTCTGCAATATGGATAAAGATTTCTTAGGGGCTATATAGAAGAACCATTTCTCCTCAGGATTATTAACTACCTTCTTCAATCAATGTAGGAAGCTTTCTATATGGCAGCCTATCCTTCTTTAAATCAATGAAGGAAAAATTCTTAAGCCTAAGTTACTTTTACAGTGTGTAGTTGAATATCAGATGCAGACTGGAAACAAGGCTAGAAAAAGACAATTAATATGCATGTGAAAGGTAAGAGCTACAAGAAAATAAAAAATACAAAGCAAACCACAAAAACCCTTAATCAGATCTGAGTTTGACTTCTGTCAGTCTCTGCCATGCTGCTGTGGATCTGAGATGAATATATATTTTAAGACAATGTAATTATCTACAAAAATTCTTAATATTGCATCCTGGAGTTCTGCTTTTTTAAAAGATGATTTCCTCAACAGCACATGTTAATAATACAGCTTACTTTTTCCCCCGTGCAATACTTGAGTTTATCAGATAAAATCAAAACCGTTGACTATGGAAATACTGAAAGATGCATTCCAAAACCTAGCAACAATTTATTCCCACTAACAGCTCTCAGCAAGTAAAGATTAAGATGAATGTAGCTGCTTCGCAAAAAAAGATCAAGGCATTAAAAAGGCATAAGCATATAGCTTAGTTGTGAAAAATCAGGAAATTTCTAAAAGCAGTTAGATCTGCTTTTCATTCTCCAGTGAACAGAGAAATACATACATGCACAGAAGATGATCTTTACTCCTAGGCCTCTTGCCTCTCCTACAATCCATAATCCCAATTCAGAAAGTACTTAAAATGTAGGTGTTCAGAATATGTCAGCCCCATCATGTGAGCATCCTAGCTATATCACGACAGTAGTTCCAGGTGTGTACCCTGCTGAGACATGAGCTCGATGCAAAGTGTTTCTGATCTCAGATGTACTCATCAGGTGATAATCTTTTAACAGATGTGAGGTTATTTCCCTCAGCTAAAGAAAGATAAATCTAGATGTAAGCTAGTTATGGTGACCAGCTCTAAAAGGAGCTAGCTATAAAATTAGCAATAGCAGCAATGAAATCTTGCAATGGTTCTAGCCTTTCCTTTGCATATATATTGACTAACACATACCTGAGGGACATGCCATGTTTTTAAAAAAGCAAGCTTCTCCTCTCAGATGAAAGGGAGAGAGAACTGAAACCAATTCATGGCTTGCAATCGTCATTCATTCTGGAATAAAAATGCATGTTTGCTGGTTGGCAGTACTTTGTAGTTCAAAACTCAAGAATAAGGTAGATAGAGCTGACAATGAAGTAAATGTTTCATGACAACTGGAATCTATAATACTTAAAGTGTATGTATGATTGCAGCTTATTCAAAAAGGGCATTACATTAGAAACCTTACAGAGTTTGTACTAAAACACATAATCATATGATCCAGCAAAAATCATGAATCTTATCACAAAGGATATTGTGCATTTGGATTGTGCATTGATCTTTTCCTATAAGCAAGTTCAAGCAAACTTGCTTGATTTCACATTGTTATTCTTAATTACAACCTGAAAGGACAGAGTTAAAGGGGGGAAATGAGTGGGGGGGGGGG